>CATIWM010028501.1:0-46111 GCA_949671775.1 Mallotus repandus | reverse complement strand
TTTATTTTGGTCCGAATTTTTCTCCTGTACTTTTATTTGTCGACATTGAGTCCCCATTAAGGACTTAATGTATGCCAAAATAATAGTGTGATGATTTAATGTGGACAAATAAAAGTGTAAGGGGGAAATCCGAAATAAAATTAAAGTGCAGGGGAAAAGTGGTGTTATGCCTTTTTAATTTCTTATTTACAATAAAGTACTATACATAAAAATTTAAAAATTTAAAAATATAAAATTTATTTTCAAGGAAAACAATAAATGAAATTCTCTTTGATAGAGTTTTTTTTTTTGGAACATTAAATTAAATTAGCTTTTAATTTCAATATAGTAAAGACTTAATTTCTTATGAGCGCTTAAAAAATAAAATACATTACCTTAGAAGCTAATAGTAAATTAGTCACTAAAGTTTGTAATATACATAAGATAGAAAATTCCAACAAAAAAAAATACCTTATACTTTTTTCTTTAAAATTTTTAAAGAGCCAAAAATATTGTATATTTATTTTAGGGAATTTTAAAAATGTTTAATATAAAAATATTGTCATATTTTGAAAAATAATAGGAAATAAAAACACAATGATTTTATTAGTTTATATGAGATTAAAATAATGACATCATATATTGTATCCTAAAAATTTATAATTAAGAGATTAGTATACTTTCGTGTGACAATTATGTTCTTCAATATTCGGTATTTTATTTTATTGGTTTTTATAAGAGATTATATTATTTATTATTTAAAATTGAAAATTATTTCAACATAAAAGTTATAAAAAAAAAAAAAATTTATCATACAACACTTACTAATTTTTATTTTAAAAGATGCATTTTTAATATGATGTATAAAAAAAATTAAAGGTGCATGTATTTTTTGAATATAAATTTTTTAAATAATTATTTTTAAAATATAAAATAGATGTCACTAATAACACTTAATAGGTACCTTATAGAAGGTATTGTCACTTAATGAAGAAAAATCAAATAGGGAAAGTGTCGCTTAATAACCATTACAAACATTGTGCATACGTCAGTCAATTATAATAACAACAAGAAGGATACACATAATGAGTTGCATGCTCTGCCCACCTTATAAAACAGCATTGACTCTAAAAGTGTATTTGGTCGAAATGAATTAAATAAAATTTTATATAATTTATTTACAAATTTAAGAAAGGTGTTTGATTTAAGTAAAAATTTTATAAAATTTATTTTCAGTTCTAACATCTTAATTTTATAAAATTACTTAACACCAAATTTATTTTTATTGATAAAATATATTTTATTCAAATAAATTTAAAATATATTTACAAATTAATTTTATTTAAAAATAAAATAAATTTTTAATAGAATTGAACCAAATAAGGATACCATTTGTACTTTAAATTATCCTTCTTCTTTAACCATCATCAACACACTTGAAAATGGCCTCGCTTAAACAAATCATTGCAACCAACCCAAACCACCCTCAGGATCATTAAATTCCTTTCCAATCCTCAAGATCATTTAATTCCCTTCTAATGAAGTTTGATTGCCTGAAGGTCTTGAAAGGATCATTTAATTCCCTTCCAATGAAGCTTGGTTACCTAAAGGTCTTGAAAATATTGATTTAGTCTCTGATAGATACATTTAGAATTTGTTTGGTTCAAATGAATTTTATAAAATTCATTTGTAAATCTAAGTTAGTATATTTGGTTTAAATGAAAATTTTGTGAAATTCATTTTGAATTCTAACTTTTTATTTTTGTGGAATTGTTTGAAACTAAATCAATTCTTATAAATGAAGTGTGTTTGGTTTAAATGAATTTGAAATTTATTTAGAAATGAAATGAATTCTTTAGTATAATTGAACAAAATAAGAGGTTAGAGCAAATTCTTTAGTGCACAAATGTTTATGTTTGGTTTAAATGAATTTAAAATTCATTTGGAAATAAAATGAATTCTTTAGTATAATTGAACCAAATAAGAGGTTAGAGCAAATTCTTTAGTGCACAAATGTCTTCTAAGTTCGTTTTTGGAGATGCAATTTGATGGGGAAATTTGTTAATATATTATTAATAATAATGCAAATGCAAATTGCTTAATAGAAATACTTTATATATATATATATATATATATATAAAGTTTCTTAGTTATGGCAAGAAATGATGCACCAGGACATCCCAACTAGGCTGACATCTCCATCGCACCGACATCACACACCAAAATTAAGATATTTATTAATAAGAAAAATATCAATGTAATTCATACAATCTCAAAGGAAAAAGCAGAGATAAAAGAAAGAAAAATCTAATGAAATCTATAGCTATGAGAACCCATTGCATCTTGACGAATCAAATCATCACAACCAATAGGGAAATAATATCCATTTTAATCAAATCATGTTAATAGAAATACTTATTATATCCATTTGTTGAAATTTTGTTAGAATTTTAATTAAGGAAATAATATGATGACATAATTTGAATAAGATTCAAGTAAAATTCTCCTCATCAGTCACAAAATAGTTTGAAATGATGCAACTAAATATAAAGAGCTCTCTCTAAACTATAATATTAATCGTACTAGTTTTTTTAAAAAAATATATATAAAACTCATATTCTGTTGTATTAGGAACATGACTCATTCCTTTATAAAATTATAGCAACTTTGTAAAGGGATACTAAGTGCTAACCCAAATAATTCAAATATAAACACTGCAAAAAATTAATGTGAGATGTTAAATAACCATCCTGTTTAATTTATATTAATCATAATAGTTAGTAGATAGATTTTCAATTTCTATTTTTTTGTTTCAACGGGCTATCAAATTAAAAATTATTAATCATGTAAGAAAAAAAATGAGTACATGATGCTAACAAGCCAATTGAACTTTAAAAATAGCTAATTGTGTTAATATATAAAACAAATTTAAAAAATAATATATCCATCTAATAATGCAATAGTACTATTCTAAATTCAATGATGATTTACAAAATTCCTTTCCTTGTACTAAAATCTTTTACATTTACAAATGCAGAAGAAGTAGATACATTAAAACTTCTAGTGATTTTCAAGAATAAAGGCTACCCTTCTCTCTAACATCCTCCTATTGTATTCAACTTTTATTTGAATGTATTTAATTTTAATTTGTTTCAAGACAAGCAAAGCCCCAACAAGTGCAATACTTTGTCGTATAACATCACAAAATATATTAAAATTAAAAAAAATTCAAGAAACTTGGACTAAAATTTTAGCCTCATTAGCACAAGATGAAACAAACCTGACAAAACTCTTGGAAGAAAATGGAGCACTTAGGGCCATGTTTGTTGTAATGGTAGAAGTCAAACTCAATTGAAGACATGACAACCAAACACAAAAACTTAAAAAAAAAAAGGTTAATTTTTAAACGGTTAGTTCATGGGATGAGGGCCCATGCACAGGCCCCCAACGGATCTTAATTTTTTTTTTTACATAATGCGGATCAAAATAGGAACCTGCAACTCACGGTTCCGAAATTGGAAAATCTGGCCCTGAACTAGTTCTCCCACCTATTTTGGGTTGGTTCAGCTCGATTCTAGTTTTGACCGGTTTCGAGCCTGATTTTGGTCGTCCTTGGCTGGGTCTAGCTTCGATAGAAGCATACAACCAAGAGCAGAAACACATTACCACTAGTTGCTGAAGCCACCAAAGCTTGTGTTTAAGTAAATGCTTCACAGCATTACTAAAGATGAACAATACATAACTCCCAACCCAACACAAAAATGAAATTAGAGTGAAAATGTGACCTTGACGAATATGATTGTGGATAAAATTATAAATGGGCGATGGCAAGAGACATTATAATTTATTTTGAAATCTCTGACTATAACACCTATCATATATTCCCATGATCTACCAAGCTCATACACACAACACCTATATTGTTATATGTACATGCATATAATATGAAATTTCTTAAATAAGTTCACAATTGTCATTGTTTAAGGGTCTTGAAACTACATGATCTTACCCCTCATAAAGACAGAAAAATAATACAGGGTTTTTAGATTATAAAATAAATCAAGAAACTATTTGAAGATCAAGGTAAGTAGCCACTTTATATAAGAAACTTGTCATGTATTTACAAGACTTTTTAACAAGCTAACAAAAATATTCTAGGCCAAAATGCAAACGTGACCCAAGGAGAGAGAGAGCGAGAAAGATGGCTATCGACTTGCTCTCCATGAAGAACCCAAAATCTCCGTTGAGGCTTCTCGTTTTTCTGCTTCGATTAACTAAAAAAGTTTAAAAGCAATTTGGTGAGTTGTAACTCAGGAAGTATAATTAGTCTCACAATTGATTCCATATGAAGATATAAATATGTGACAATAATCCCAATTACAATATATATAAATATATGTGAAGAAGAATTCTATCATTCCATAAGATGTACATATGAATGTAAATTTCCTATAAAAGAGTGTTGTGACCCTTTGTGACAGTGTAACGCTTTTCCTGTGAATTATATGATCATGAAGATCATATCCTGTGAATTATCATATAAGAGACCTTACAAGGTCTTAAATCCTGTGATTGCGTTATCCGTCAAGAAAGTCACAACACCTTCGTTAGTCACATGCACTTGCTCTTAGACATCTAGAAAACATTTCCTTGCTTATATGTGTTTCATTGTCATGACAAAAGGTAAACAATACCACATAAAAATTCATCATTCTCTTTTCCTTTGAAACCAAGAATTTTATTCTGTATAAGTACATTCTCAAATATCCAATATATGTTTTGATAGTTAAAGCATAATAAATTAATTCACCATTCATGTTTATTAATAAACTCATTCACATATTAATAAATGACAAGACAAGATTATACTTACCTCTTGAAGCCTTTTGGCCTTTAAGTTAAGCTTGATTTCCTCCTTGCCTATCCTCACCTTGTGCTTGGCCTATAATAAATTCATACTCTTTAATCATAACATGTTCAAATATACCTTAATGAATATGCTCATGCCTCTAGCTTCTCATATTTTATCTTGTTTCCCTTATGCCCTTAATTCTACACCCTTTTTATTTCCTTCCTCCTATTATTTATTATGGTAATTACACACACACACACACACACATATATATATATATGTTCTTTCAATTACCCAATCTCATATCTCCTATACTTCATCCATTCACCACGATTTCCTGCATAATTCTAATTCGAACCAACTTTAGTAATTTTGCTATAACTCTCACTATAATCATTCAATTGATGTGATTCTTTTTTTATTTTAAACAAGATACATACAAATCAATTACAACCAGAAATCCAGCTGAAAACTATCATCCCATAAACCATGGTGAATTTTTAAAGTCGTACTAAAATCTGCAGTGATATGTAAACAGAGTCAACCCCAATAATATTGATATAACTAATTCAATTCTTATTCAATTGAAAAACTGATTTAGAGGAATTTACTACACATAATAATGATCATTTTTTATGTTTTACACTTAACCTAATTCAACTTCTAAGGTCTTCAAATTTATCCCACAATTTCGGGCTGCCAGACAGAATCACACCTAGACCAGTCCAACTAATTCTACCATAGCTAATTCATCTTTCCTCCAAATGCAAAATCGTTTTACAGGTAATTAATTAAGACCCTAATCTACAAATTTCATGGTTTACACTTTTTCTAATTCGACCTTTAATTCCATGTAATCAGTAGTACAATATTCTGTCCTAAAACAGAGTACAAATTGTGATTTGCTAATCTAAACCTAAGTTCCAGGTATGACAACAAATCTACCTTCCCTTCCATTTCTCATATCATTTATGGTAATAAGAAGAGATGTAGATGATAAACATAAATCAGAAATTGATTCTTCTTACCTTAATATTTCCAATTCTTTTATCCAAGCCTCCTCTATCTTTACCCTAAAGGCATGTCTCTAACTCACTCCTTCTTCTTCTCTTCTCTCTTTTATTTGGTTATAGAGATAAGAAATTGAATGTCTTCTAGTCCCTTCTTTTCTATTTTTCACTTAAAAGACTAGTTCTTTTTTTTATTTAACTTATGAGGTGTCTTTTCCACTCACTTCTCTAGAAATTTCCTTTTAACAAAATATCTATTCATTTAAATCCCACATTTCATCCCTTCAATCCTTATAAATTTCTATTCACTCCTTCTCATACTATTTGTGTTCTAAGATGCCCAACATTCATCCTTACACATTGTAATTTCCTATAATATCATAAATATTATAAATTCTTACTCGAATTAAACACAAACTAAATCTTTAATACGCAATTTACACGTTTAAAAGTGAATGATTTCACTAATACATACTAATATACATATGTCTATGTCATGTGCATATGCAGTGAGGATGAGAATATTACACCAACCCTCAAAAAACTCAATATAGACATCAATGTTGACATGAATTAGACCTGTCACAGTGATTGATTAAAGAATATTTGTTGAGCAAATTAGGAAAATTTTGATTTGATAGCTATATATAGTGCTTTATGAAGGCAATAATTCCATTTCACACCTACCGTTGGATTTCTATAATTCTTATTGACCATTAGATTTTTATAGTAAATCTGTGTGATGTTAAATTAATCAATCAGGGTCATATCATCTCTACCATTTTCAGTTGTTCGATTTGTGATTATTAACGGTTGATATTTCAATCCATGCCCACACCAAATGGGCAATCACAGCCGTTGATTTATGTCTTCTCAGCCTTTGATTGGCTGACAAAATGGCAATTCGTACCATTCAAAATTTACCACTGCCCTCACTAAGGCCGACTGTGGGCCGATTTGGGCCCGAAATCGGAAACTGAAATTGGAACTGGCCTAAAATTGGGAGAGATCGATTTAGGGCCGGTTCCTATGGAGCCTGAACCATTGATTCCAAACCAATTTTTTTTAAAAAAAAATTCAACTTATTGAAATAGATGAACTTGCCAAACCGAGTTGGAATAGTCGTTGAACTAGAGTAGGGCTAGTTCTAGTTCCGTTTTAGAACCGTGAACTAGAGGTTCATTAACCGGAACCGTGGCCACCCCTAACCCTCACACCTTTCACAACCAATAATGTCATCAACAATACATGGAATTTTTATTTTGATTTTCATTAATTTGAATATATTTAATTTTGATTTGTTTCAAGACAAACAAGTGTAACACTCTACCATTACATCACAAAAAAATTAAAAGTTAAAAAAAATTCAATAAACTTGGACTAAAATTTTAGTCTGATTAGCAAAAGTTGAAACAAAATTGAAAAATCTCTTGGAAGAGAATGAATTATTTAGGGTCATGTTTATTGTAATGGTAGAAGTCAAATTCAATTGGAGACACGACAACCAAACACAAAAATTAAAAAGGGAAAAAAAGATACTTTTTAAATAGCTAGTTCATGGGGAAGGGCCCATGGACATGCCCCCAATGGATCTTAATTTTTTCACAAAATTCATATCCAGAACTGGCAGATTACGGTTCTGAAATTGAAAAAACTGACCATGAACTGGTTTTTCCACCAATTTTGGGCTAATTTACCCGGTTCCGGGCCAAAATCAGCCTTTGGCCCGGTGTAGCTTCAATAAAAGCACACAACCAAGATCAAAAACATTGTGCCACTAGTTATTACACAAAAAGGAGTCCACCATGTGTTTGAGTAAATGCTTTCCAGCAGTACTAAAGATGAACGATACAGAACTCGCAACCTAGCATAAAAATGAAATCAAAGTGAAAATGTGACCTTGCCGCATATGATTGTGGATGAAATTATAAATGGGCAATGAAAAAAGGCATTGTAATTTATTTTTAAATCTCTGACCCTCAAAAAACTCAATATAAACATCAATGTTGACATGAATTGTACCTGTCATAGTGATTGATAGAAGAATCTCTATTGAGCAAATTGAGAAAATTTTGATTTGATAGCTATATATAGTGCTTTCTGGAGGTAATCATTTCATTTCACACCCACTGTTAGATTTCTATAATTCTTACCGACCATTAGATTTTTGTAGTGAATCCGTGTAATGTTAAATCAACCAATCAGAGCCATTTCCTCTTTATCATTTTTAGCCGTTTGATTTATGATTATCAATGGTAGAGATTTCAATCCATGCCCACACCAAATGGGCAATCATAGTCGTTGATTTATATCGTCTCAACCTTTGATTGGATGTCAATATCACAATCCGTGGCCAGCCGATTTGGGCATGGAACCGGCCTGATAAAATCTAAAATTAAAACTGGGTGGGACCGATTCTATATGTAGTGTAATTGTTGAGGTATGTGACAAAAGCAACAAAAACCACGACTTTCCACACATTGTTCCAAACGGTAGCACCAAAAAGTTGATTAAACACAATCCCCACAACAAATATGAAAGTCCCCAATTCTTCCGTGGGTTTAAGGACTAGAAATAAAAAGACCACCACAGAGCTAAAAAGAAAAGGCAAGCCTTAGATGGATAGGTTTTCTCAGCAAAGTATCTGAATAAGAGGGCATTTATACCCAAGGCTAGCAAATTTCCTGATGTCAACAACATTGGACCATTTTCCCTCTTAATGATCCTTCATTCTCTAATGCTTTGATAAAATACACAACCAAAACACAGTACCACCACCAGAGCTAGTGTTTGATTAAATGTTTCCCAGTCACATTTTAACTTTCATTTCATTTTTATGTTGGGTTGGGAGTTATGCATCCTTCGTCTTTAGTAATGCTAGGAAACATTTAATTAGAGTAAAAATGTGACCTTGACGCATATGATTGTGGATGAAATTATAAATGGGCGATGACACGAGATTGTAATTTATTTTGAAATCTCTGACCCTCGAAAAACTCAATATAGAGATCAATGTTGACATGAATTGGACCTGTCATAGTGATTGATAGAAGAATCTTTATTGGGAAAATTGTGGAAATTTTGATTTGATGGCTATAGATAGTGCTTTGTAGAGGCAATCATTTCATTTCACACCCACAGTTGGATTTCTATAGTTCTTACTGACCAAAGGATTTTTGTAGTGAATCCGTGTACTATTAAATCAACCAATCAAAGCCATTTCCTCTCTATCATTTTTACCCGTTTGATTTATAATTATCAATGGTAGAGATTTTAATCCATGCCCACACCAAATGGGCAGTCAAAACTGTTAATTTATGTCTTCTCAGCCTTGGATTGGCTGACAATATAATAATCTGTGCCATTCAAAATTTACCACTACCCTCACTAGGGCTGACCATAGGCTGATTTGGGTCCAGAACTGGCCTGATCAAATCTAAAATTGAAGTCGAGTGGGACCGATTCTATATATAGTGTAATTGTTGGGGTACATAAGGAAAGCAGCAAAAACACGACTTTCCACACATTGTTCTAATCGGTAGCGCCAAAAAATTAATTAAACTCAATCCCTACAACAAAAATGAAAGTCCCTAATTCATCCATGGGTTTAAGGACTAAAAATAAAAAGAACCACCGTAGAGCTAAAAAGAAAAGGCAAGCCTTAGCTGGATAGGTTTTCTTAGTAAAATACCTGAATAAGAGGGCATTTATACCCAAGGCTAGCAAATTTCCTGACGACAACAACACTGGACCATTTTCCTCTTAATGATCTTGCATTCTCTGATGCTTTGATAGAACACACAACCAAAAAACAGTACCGCCACCAGAGCTTGTGTTTGAGTAAATGTTTCTCAGTCACGTTTTAACTTTTATTTCATTTTTATGTTAGGTTGGAAGTTATGCATCCTTCATCTTTAGTAATGCTAGGAAACATTTAATCAGAGTAAAAATGTGACCTTGAAGCATATGATTGTTGATGAAATTATAAATGGGTGATGACAAGAGATTGTAATTTATTTTAAAATCTCTGACCCTTGAAAAACTCAATATAAACATCAATGTTGACATGAATTGGACCTGTCATAGTGATTGATAGAAGAATCTTTGTTAAGCAAATTGTGAAAATTTTGATTTGATGGTTATATATAGTGCTTTGTAGAGGCAATCATTTCATTTCATACCCACAGTTGGATTTCAATAATTCTTACTGACCATAAGATTTTTGTAGTGAATCCGGGTACTATTAAATCAACCAATCAGAGCCATTTCTTCTCTATAATTTTTAGCCGTTTGATTTGTGATTATCCTGCCCACACCAAATGGGCAATTAGAGCCGTTTGATTTGTGATTATCCATGCCCACACCAAATGGGCAATTAGAGCCGTTGATTTATGTCTTCTCAGCCTTTGATTGGCTGACAATAAAGTAATCCGTGCCATTCAAAATTTACCACTACCCTCACTAGGGCCGGCAATAGGCTGATTTGAGCCCGGAACTGGCCTGATCAAATCTAAAATCAAAGCCGGGTGGGACTGATTTTATATATAGTGTAATTATTGAGGTACATGAGGAAAGCAGCAAAAACATGGCTTTCCACACATTGTTCCAATCGGTAGTGCCAAAAAGTGGATTAAACTCAATCCCTAAAACAAAAATGAAAGTCCCCAATTCATCCATGGGTTTAAGGACTAGAAATAAAAAGAACCACCATAGAGCTAAAAAGAAAAGGCAAGCCTTAACTGGATAGGTGTTCTCAGCAAAATACTTGTATACGAGGGCATTTATACCCAAGGCTAGCAAATTTCCTGACGACAACAACACTGGACCATTTTCCCTCTTAATGATCCTGCACTCTCTGATGCTTTGATAGAACACATAACCAAAACACAATACCGCCACCAGAGTGTCTGAGTAAATGTTTTCCAGTCACTTTTTAACTTTCATTTCATTTTTATGTTGGGTTGGGAGTTATGCATCCTTCATCTTTAGTAATGCTAGAAAATATTTATTCGGAGTGAAAATTTGATCTTGACACATTTGATTATGGATGAAATTATAAATGGGCGATGACAAAAGATCGTAATTTGTTTTGAAATCTTTGAACCTCAAGAAACTCAATATAAACATCAATGTTGACATGAATTAGACATATCATAGTGATTGATAGAAGAATCTCTATTGAGCAAATTGTGGGAATTTTGATTTGATGGCTATATATAGTGCTTTGTAGAGGAAATCATTTCATTTCACACCCATAGTTGGATTTCTATAATTCTTACTGACCATAAGATTTTTGTAGTGAATCTAGGTACTGTTAAATCAACCAATCAGAGCCATTTCCTCTTTATCATTTTTAGCCGTTTGATTTATGATTATCAATGGTAGAGATTTTAATCCATGCCCACACCAAATGGGCAATCAGAGCTGTTGATTTATGTCTTCTCAACCTTTGATTAGCTAATAATATAGTAATCTGTGCCATTCAAAATTTACCACTACCCTCACTAGGGTTGACCATAGGCCGATTTGGGCCTGGAACTGGCCTGATCAAATCTAAAATTGAAGTCGAGTGGGACCGATTCTATATATAGTGTAATTGTTGAGGTACATGAGGAAAGCAACAAAAACACGGCTTTCCACACATTGTTCCAATCGGTAGCACCAAAAAGTTGATTAAACTCAATCCCCACAACAAAAATGAAAGTCCCCAATTCATCCATGGGTTTAAGGACTAGAAATAAAAAGAAAGACCACAGACGTAGAAGAAAAGGCAAGCCTTAGCTAGATAGGTTTTCTCAACAAAATACATATATAAGAAGGCATTTATACCCAAGGCTAGCAAATTTCCTAACGACAACAACGCTGGACCATTTTCCCTCTTAATGATCCTGCATTCTTTGATGCTTTGATAGAATACACAACCAAAACACAATACCGCCACCAGAGCTTGTGTCTGAGTAAATCTTTCCTAGTCACGTTTTAACTTTCATTTCATTTTTATATTGGGTTGGGAGTTATGCATCCTTCATCTTTAGTAATGCTAGGAAATATTTAATCAGAGCGAAAATGTGACCTTGACACATATGATTATGGATGAAATTATAAATGGGCGATGAGAAGAGATTGTAATTTATTTTGAAATCTCTGACCATCGAAAAACTCAATATAGACATCAATGTTAACATGAATTGAACCTGTCATAGTGATTGATAGAAGAATCTCTGTTGAGAAAATTTTGGAAATTTTGATTTGATGGCTATACATAGTGCTTTCTAGAGGCAATCATTTCATTTTACACCCACAGTTGGATTTCTATAATTCTTATTGGCCATAAGATTTTTGTAGTGAATCCGTGTACTGTTAAATCAACCAATTAAAGTCATTTCCTCTTTATCATTTTTAGCCGTTTGATTTGTGATTATCAATGGTAGAGATTTTAATCCATGCCCACACTAAATGGGCAATCATAGCTATTGATTTATATTTTCTCAACCTTTGATTGGCTGATAATATAGTAATCCATGCCATTCAAAATTTACTGCTGCCCTCACTAGGGCCAGCCATTGGCCGATTTAGGCCCGGAACTGGCTTGATCAAATCTAGGATCGAAGTCGGGTGGGACCGATTCTATATATAGTGTAATTGTTGAGGTACATGAGGAAAGCAATAAAAATATGGCTTTCCACACATTGTTCCAATCAGTAGCGCCAAAAAGTTGATTAAACTCAATCCTTATGAAAGTCCCCAGTTCATCCATGGGTTTAAGGACTAGAAATAAAAAGAACCACCACAGAGCTAAAAAGAAAAGACAAGCCTTAGCTGGATAGGTTTTCTCAGCAAAATACGTCAATAAGAGGGCATTTATACCCAAGGCTAGCAAATTTCCTGATGACAACAACACTGGACCATTTTCCCTCTTAATGATCCTGCATTCTCTGATGCTTTGATAGAACACACAACCAAAACATAGTACCACCACCAAAGCTTGTGTTTGAGTAAATATTTCCCAATCACGTTTTAACTTTCATTTCATTTTTATGTTGGGTTGGGAGTTAGGCATCCTTTATCTTTAGTACTGCTAGGAAACATTTAATCAGAGTGAAAATGTGACATTGACGCATATGATTGTGGATGAAATTAGAAATGGGCGATGACAAGAGATTGTAATTTATTTTGAAATCTCTAACCCTCGAAGAACTCAATATAGACATCAATGTTGACATGAATTGGAGCCGTCATGGTGATTAATAGAAGAGGCTCTGTTGAGCAAATTGTGAAAATTTTGATTTAATAGCTATATATAGTGCTTTCTGGAATCATTTCATTTCATACCGAGTGTTAAATTTTAATAATTTTTACTGACCATAAGATTTTTGTGGTGAATCCGTGTAATGTTAAATCAACTAATCAGAGTCATTTCCTCTCTATCATTTTTAGCCGATTGATTTGTGATTCTCAATGGTAGAGATTTTAATCCAGGCCCACACCAAAGAGGCAATCACAACCATTGATTTATGTCTTCTCAGCCTTTGATTGGCTGACAATATAGCAATCCATGCCATTCAAAATTTACCACTACCCTCACTAGGGTCGTCCATAGGCCGATTTGGGCCTGGAACCAGCCTGATCAAATCTAAAATTGAAACTGGATGGGACCGATTCTATATAAAGTGTAATTATTGACGTACATGAGGAAAGCGACAAAAACCATGGCTTTCCATACATTGTTCCAACCGGTAGCGCCAAAAAGTTGATTAAACGCAATCCCCACAACAAAAATGAAAGTCCCTGATTCATCCGTGGGTTTAAGGACTAGAAATAAAAAGAACCACCACAGAGGTAAAAAGAAAAGGCAAACCTTAGATTGATAGGTTTTCACACCAAAATACCTGAATAAGAGAGCATTTATACACAAGGCTAGCAAATTTCCTGATGTCAACAGCACTAGACCGTTTTCCCTCTTAATGATCCTTCATTCTCTGATGCTTCATTCTATGATGCTTTGATAGAACACACAACGAAAACATAGTACCACCACCAGAGCTTGTGTTTGAGTAAATGTTTCCCAATCATGTCTTAACTTTCATTTCATTTTTATGTTGGGTTGGGAGTTATGCATCCTTCATCTTTAGTAATGCTAGGAAACATTTAATCAGAGTAAAAATGTGACCTTGATGCATATAATTATGGATAAAATTACAAATGGACCACGACAAGAGGCATTTTAATATATTTTGAAATCTCTGACCCTCGAAAAACTCAATATAGACATCAATGTTGACATGAATTGGATCTGTCACGATGATTGATTAAAGAATCTTTGTTGAGCAAATTAGGAAAATTTGGATTTAATAGCTATTTATAGTGCTTTATGCAGGCAATAATTCCATTTCACACCCACCGTTGAATTTCTATAATTCTTACTGACCATTAGATTTTTATAGTAAATCTGTGTGCTACCATTTTCAGTCGTTCGATTTGTGATTATCAACGGTTGATATTTCAATCCATGCCCACACCAAATGGGCAATCACAACTGTTGATTTATGTCTTCTCAGCCTTTAATTGGCGGACAATATGGCAATTCGTACCATTCAAAATTTTCCACTACCTTCACTAAGGCTGGCCATGAGCCGATTTGGGCCCGGAATCGGAAACTAAAATTGGAACTGGCCTAAAATTAGGAGGGACCGATTTAGGGTGGGTTCCTATGTAGCCTGAACCATTGATTCCAAACCAAATTTTTTTTTTAAAAAAAATTCAACTTATTGAAATGGATGAACTTGCCAAACCAAGCTGGAACAATCGTTGAACTAGGGTAGGGCTAGTTCTAGTTCAATTTCAGCTAAGGTAGAACCGTGAACTGGAGGTTCATTAACAGGAACCGTGGCGACCCCTAACCCTCATACCTTTCACATCCAATGATGTCATCAATAATACATGAAATTTTTATTTTGATTTTCATTAATTTGAATGTATTTAATTTTGATTTGTTTCAAGATAAGCAAAGCCCCAACAAGTGTAACACCCTACCATTACATCACAAAATAAATTAAAAGTTAAAAAAATTCAATAAACTTGGACTAAAATTTTAGTCTCATTAGAAAAAGTTGAAACAAACCGGACAAATCTCTTGTGAGAGAATGGAGTATTTATGGTCATGTTTATTGTTAGGGTAGAAGTCAAACTCAATTGGAGACATGACAACCAAACACAAAAATTAAAAAGGGAAAAAAAGATACTTTTTAAATAGCTAGTTCATGGGGGAAGGGCCCATGGACATGGCCCCAATGGATCTTAATTTTTTTCACAAAATGCAGTTCATAACCGGAACTGGCAAGTCACGGTTTCGGAATTGGAAAAACTGGCCATGAACTGGTTTTTCCATCAATTTTAGGCCAGTTCACCCCGTTTCTGGGCCAAAATCAGCCTTTTGGCCTGGTCTAGCTTCAATAAAAGCACACAACCAAGAGCAAAAATATTGTGCCACCAGTTACTACACAAGAAGGAGTCCACTAGAGCTTGTGTTTGAGTAAATGCTTATTAGCAGTACTAAAGATGAACGATACAAAACTCGTAACCCAACATAAAAATGAAATCAAAGTGAAAGCATGACCTTGCCGCATATGATTGTGGATGAAATTATAAATGGGCGATGACAAGAGGCATTGTAATTTATTTTTAAATCTCTAACTCTCGAAAAAATCAATATAGACATCAATGTTGACATGAATTGGACCTGTCACACTGATTGATAGAAGAATCTCTATTGACCAAATTGAGCAAATTTTGATTTGATAGCTAAAGATAGTGCTTTTTGGAGGCAATCATTTCATTTCACACCCACCGTTGGATTTCTATAATTCTTACTGACCATTAGATTTTTGTAGTGAATCCGTGTAATGTTAAATCAACCAATTAGAGCCATTTCCTCTTTATTATTTTTAGCCATTTGATTTGTGATTATTAACGGTAGAGATTCCAATCCATAACCACAACAAATGGGCAATCACAGTCATTGATTTATGTCTTCTCAACCTTTGATTGGTTGACAATATAGTAATCCGTGCCATTCAAAATTTACCACTACCCTCATTGGGCCTGGCCATAGGCTGATTTAGGCATGGAATTGGCCTGCTCAAATCTAAAATTGAAGCCGGTGGGACTGATTGTATATATAGTGTAATTGTTGAGGTACATGAGGAAAGCAGTAAAAACACGACTTTCCAAACATTGTTTCAATCGGTAGCAACAAAAAGTTGATTAAACGCAATCCCCATAACAAAAATGAAAGTCCCCAATTCATCCATGGTTTAAGGACTAAAAATAAAAAAAAGAAAGAAAAGGCAAGCCTTAGCTGGAAAGGTTTTCTCAGTAAAATACCTGAATAATAGGGCATTTATACCCAAGGCTAGTAAATTTCCTGACGACAACAACAGTGGACCATTTTCCCTCTTAATGATACTGCATTCTTTGATGCTTGGATAGAACACATAACCAAAACACAGTACCGCAACCAGAGCTTGTGTCTGAGTAAATGTTTCCCAGTCACGTTTTAACTTTTATTTCATTTTTATGTTGGGTTGGGAGTTATGCATCCTTCATCTTTAGTAATGCTAGGAAACATTTAATCAGAGTGAAAATGTGACCTTGATGCATATGATTGTGGATGAAATTATAAATGGGCGATGACAGGAGATTGTAATTTATTTTGAAATCTCTGACCCTCGAAAAACTTAATATAGACATCAATGTTAACATGAATTGGACATGTCATAGTGATTGATAGAAGAATCTCTGCTGAGCAAATTATGGAAATTTTGATTTGATGGCTATATATAGTGCTTTCTAGAGGTAATCATTTCATTTCATACCCATAGTTGGATTTCTATAATTCTTACTGACCATAAAATTTTTGTAGTGAACCCATGTACTGTTAAATCAACCAATTAGAGCCATTTCCTCTCTATCATTTTTAGCCATTTGATTTGTGATTATCAATGGTAGAGATTTTAATCCATGCCCACACCAAATGGGCAATTATAGCTGTTGATTTATGTCTTCTCAGCCTTTGATTTGGCTGACAATATAGTAATCCGTGCCATTCAAAATTTATCACTACCCTCACTAGGCCGATTTGGGCCCGGAACTGGCCTGATCAAATCTAAAATCGAAGCTGGGTGGGACCTATTCTATATATAATGTAATTATTGAGGTACATGAGGAAAACAACAAAAACATGGCTTTCCACACGTTGTTCCAATTGGTAGCACCAAAAAGTTAATTAAACTCCATCCCTACAACAAAAATGAATCCATGGGTTTAGGGACTTGAAATAAAAAGAAGCACTACAGAGCTAAAAAGAAAAGGCAAGCTTTAGCTGGATAGGTTATCTCCACAAAATACCTGAATAAGGGGGCATTTACCCCAAGGATAGCAAATTCCCTGATGTCAACAACACTGGACCATTTTCCCTCTTAATGATCCTCCATTCTCTGATGCTTTGATTGAACACATAACCAAAACACAATACCACCACCAGAGCTTGTGTTTGAGTAAATGTTTCCTAATCACGTTTTAACTTTCATTTCATTTTTATGTTGGGTTGGGAGTTATGCATCCTTCATCTCTAGTAATGCTAGGAAACATTTAATCAGAGTGAAAATGTGACCTTAACTCATATGATTGTGGATAAAATTATAAATGGCGATGAAAAGAGATTGTAATTTATTTTGAAATCTCTGACCCTTAAAAAACTCAATATAGATATCAATGTTGACATGAATTAGACCTGTTATAGTGATTGATAGAAGATCTTCTGTTGAGCAAATTGTGAAAGTTTTGATTTGATGGCTATATATAGTGCTTTCTGAAGGCAATCATTTCATTTTATACCCACCATTAGATTTTAATAATTCTTACTGACCGTAAGATTTTTGTGGTGAATCCGTGTAATGTTAAATCAACTAATCAGAGTCATTTCCTCTCTATCATTTTTAGCCGTTTGATTTGTGATTATCAATGGTAGAGATTTCAATCCATACCCACACAAAATAGGCAATCACAACTATTAATTTATGTCTTCTCAACCTTTGATTGGCTGATAATATAGCAATCCATGCCATTCAAAATTTACCACTACCCTTACTAAGGCTGGCCATAGGCCGATTTGGGCCTCGAACCGGCCTGATCAAATCTAAAATCGAAACCGGATGGGACAGATTTTATATATAGTGTAATTATTGACGTACATGAGGAAAGTGGTAAAAACCACAACTTTCCATATATTGTTACAACCAGTAGCGCCAAAAAGTTGATTAAACGCAATCCCCACAACAAAAATGAAAGTCCCTAATTCATCCATGGGTTTAAGGACTAGAAATAAAAAGAACCACCACAGAGCTAAAAAGAAAAGGCAAACCTTAGATGGATAGGTTTTCTCAGCAAAATACCTGAATAAGAGGGCATTTATACCCAAGGCTAGCAAATTTCTTGATGTCAACAGCACTGGACTATTTTCCCTCTTAATGATCCTTCATTCTCTGATGCTTTGATAAAACACATAACTAAAACATAGTACCACCACCAGAGCTTGTGTTTGAGTAAATGTTTCCCAATCATGTTTTAACTTTCATTTCATTTTTATATTGGGTTGGGAGTTATGCATCCTTCATATTTAGTAATGCTAGGAAAATTTAATCAGAGTGAAAATGTGACATTGACGCATATAATTATGGATGAAATTATAAATGGGCGATGGTAAGAGACATTTTAATTTAGTTTCAAATCTCTAACTCTCAAAAGACTTAATATAGACATCAATGTTGACATGAATTAGACCTATCACAGTGATTGATTAAAGAATCTTTGTTGAGCAAATTAGAAAAATTTTGATTTGATAGTTGTATATAGTGCTTTATGAAGGCAATAATTCCATTTCACACCCACCATTGGATTTCTATAATTCTTACTGACCATTAGATTTTTATAGTAAATCGGTGTGATGTTAAATCAATCAATCAGGGTCATATCCTCTCAACCATTTTCAGTCGTTTGATTTGTGATTATCAACGGTTGATATTTCAATCCATGCCCACACCAAATGGGCAATCACAGCCGTTGATTTATATCTTCTTTGCCTTTGATTGGCTGACAATATAACAATTCATACCATTCAAAATTTACCATTACGCTCACTAAGGTCGGTCGTGGGCCGATTTGGACCCGAAATCAGAAACTGAAATTGGAACCGACCCAAAATTGGGAGGGACCAATTTAGGGCCGGCTCCTATGGACCTTGAACCATTGATTCCAAACCAATTTTTTTTTAAAAAAAAAATCAAATTATTAAAATGGATGAACTTGCCAAACCGAATTGGAACAGTCGTTGAACTAGGGTAGGGCCAGTTTTAGTTCGGTTTCACCTAAGGTAGAACCGTGAACTAGAGGTTCATTAACCAGAACCGTGGCCACCCCTAACCCTCACACCTTTCACAGCCAATGATGTCATCAACAATACATGAAATTTTTATTTTGATTTTCATTAATTTGAATGTATTTAATTTTGATTTGTTTCAAGACAAGCAAAGCCCTAACAAGTGTAACACTCTACCATTACATCACAAAACAAATTAAAAGTTAAAAAAAATTAAATAAACAATTTTAGTCTCAGTAGCAAAAGTTGAAACAAACCTGACAAATCTCTTGTAAGAGAATGGAGTACTTAGGGTCATATTTATTGTAATGGTATAAGTCAAACTCAATTGGAGACATGACAACCAAACAAAAAAATTAAAAAAGGAAAAAAATATACTTTTTAAATAGCTAGTTCATAGGGGAAGGGCCCATGGACATGCCCACAATGGATCTTAATTTTTTCACAAAATGCAGTTCATAGCCAGAACTGGCAAGTTACTGTTCCGTAATTGGAAAAACTGGCCATGAACTGGTTTTTCCATCGATTTTGGGCCAGTTCACCCAGTTTCGGGCCAAAATCAGCCTTTGGCCTGGTCTAGCTTCAATAAAAGAACAAAACCAAGAGCAAAAATATTGTGCCACCAGTTACTACACAAAAGGACTCCACCAGAGCTTATGTTTGAGTAAATGCTTCCTAGCAGTACTAAAGATGAACGATACAGAACTCGCAACCCAATACAAAAATGAAATCAAAGTGAAAACATTGCCGCATATGATTGTGGATGAAATTATAAATGGGTGATGGCAAGAGGCATTGTAATTTATTTTTAAATCTATGCTCGAAAAACTCAAGATAGACATCAATGTTGACATGAATTGGACTTGTAATAGTGATTGATAGAAGAATCTCTATTGAGAAAATTTTGATTTGATAGCTATATATAGTGCTTTCTAGAGGCAATCATTTCATTTCACACCCACCGTTGGATTTCTATAATTCTTACCGACCATTAGATTTTTGTAGTGAATCCGTGTAATGTTAAATCAACCAATCAGAGCCATTTCCTCTCTATCATTTTTAGCCGTTTGATTTGTGATTATCAATGGTAGAGATTTCAATCCATGCCCACACCAAATGGGCCGTTGATTTATGTCTTCTCAGCCTTTGATTGGCTGACAATATCACAATCCGTGCCATTCAAAATTTACTACTACCCTCCCTAGGGCCGGCCATAGGCCGATTTGGGCCCGGAACCGACCTGATCAAATCTAAAATCGAAACCGGGTGGGACCGATTCTAGATGTAGTGTAATTATTGAGGTACATGAGGAAAGCAGCAAAAACCACGACTTTCCATACATTGTTCTAAACGGTAGCGCCAAAAATTTGATTAAACGTAATCCCCATAACAAATATGAAAGTCTCAAATTCTTCCGTGGATTTAAGGACTATAAATAAAAAAAAAACCACCACAGAGCTAAAAAAAAGGCAAGCCTTAGATGGATAGGTTTTCTCAGCAAAGTATCTGAATAAGAGGGCATTTGTACCCAAGGCTAGCAAATTTGTTGATGTCAACAACATTGGACCATTTTCCCTTTTAATGATCCTTCATTCTCTAATGCTTTGATAGAACACACAACCAAAACACAGTACCACCACCCGAGCTTATGTTTGAGTAAATGTTTCCCAGTCACGTTTTAACTTTCTTTCTATTTTTATGTTGGGTTGGGAGTTATGCATCCTTCATCTTTAGTAATGCTAGGAAACATTTAATCAGAGTGAAAATGTGACCTTGACGCATACAATTGTGGATGAAATTATAAATGGGAGATGACAAGAGACATTGTAATTTATTTTGAAATCTCTGACCCTTAAAAAACTCAATATAGACATCAATGTTGACATGAATTGGACCTATCATGGTGATTGATTGAAGAATCTTTATTTAGCAAATTGGGAAAATTTTGATTTGATAGCTATATATAGTGCCTTATGGAGGTAATAATTTCATTTCACACCCACAGTTGGATTTCTATAATTCTTACTGACCATAAGATTTTTGTACTGAATCCGTGTACTGTTAAATCAACCAATCATGGTCATTTCCTCTCTATCATTTTTAGCCGTTTAATTTGTGATTATCAACGGTAGAGAGTTCAATCCATGCCCACTCTAAATGGCCAATCACAACCATTGATTTATGTCTTCTCAGCCTTTGATTGGCTAACAATATGGCAATCCGTGCCATTCAAAATTTACCACTACCCTCACTAAGGCCGGCCATGGGCCGATTTAGGCCTAGAATCGGAAACTAAAATTGGAACCGACTCGAAACTCGGAGGGACCAATTTAGGGCCAGTTCTTATGGACCTTGAACCGCCGATTTCAAACAAATTTTTTTTAAAACAAAAAATTAACTTGTTGAAATGGATGAACTGGCCGAACTGAACTGGAACAGACATCGAACTAAGGTGGGGCCAGTTCTAGTTCGGTTTCACCTAAGGTGGAACTGTGAACTAAAGGTTCATTAACTGGAACTGTGGCCACCCCTTAGCCTCACACCTTTCATTGCCAATGATGTCATCAATAATACATGGAATTTTTATTTTGATTTTTATTAATTTGAATGTATTTAATTTTGATTTGTTTCAAGACAAGCAAAGCTCCAACAAGTGCAACACTCTACCATAACATCACAAAATAAATTAAAGTTAAAAAAAATTCAATAAAGTTGGACTAAAATTTTAGTCTCATTAGCACAAGTTGAAACAAACCTAACAAAACTCTTGGAAGAGAATGGAGTACTTAGGGTTATGTTTATTGTAATGTTAGAAGTCAAACTTAATTGGAGACATGACAACCAAACACAATAACTAAAAAGGGGAAAAAAAAACTCTCTAAACAACTAGTTCATAGGGGAAGAGCCCATGCATATGCCCCCAATAGATCAATAGATCTTAATTTTTTTTTACGTAATGTGGTTTGAAACCAAAACTAGTGATTCACGGTTCTGAAATTGGATAAACTGGCCTTAAACTGGTCTTTCCACCGATTTCGGGCCAGTTCACCCCGGTTCTAGTTTTGATCGGTTCCGGGCCAGTTTTCAACCGAGCCAAATTTGGGCCAAAATTAGCTCTTGGCCAAGTCTAGCTTCAATAAAAGCACATAACCAAGAGCAAAAATATTGTGCCACCAGTTGTTACAAAAAAAGGAGTCCACAAGAGCTTGTGTTTGAGTAAATACTTCCCAGCAGTACTAAAGATGAATGATACAGAACTTGCCATCCAACACAAAAATGAAATCAAAGTGAAAACATGAACCTGTCGTATATGATTGTGGATGAAATTATAAATGGGAGATGGCAAGAGGCATTGTAATTTATTTTTAAATCTCTGACCTTCGAAAAACTCAATATAGACATCAATGTTGACATGAATTGGACCTGTTATAATGATTGATAGAAGAATCTCTATTGAGCAAATTGAGAAAATTTTGATTTGATAGCTATATATAGTACTTTCTGGAGGTAATCATTTCATTTCACACCTACTGTTGGATTTTTATAATTCTTACTGACCATTAGATTTTTGTAGTGAATCCGTGTAATGTTAAATCAACCAATCAAAGCCATTTCCTCTCTATCATTTTCAGTCGTTTGATTCGTGATTATCAATGGTAGAGATTTCAATCCATGCCCACACCAAATGGGCAATCACAGCCGTTGATTTATGTCTTCTTAGTCTTTGATTGGCTGACAATATAGCAATCCGTGCCATTCAAAATTTACCACTACCCTCACTAGAGCCGGCCATAGGCCGATTTGGGCCCAGAACCAGTCCGATCAAATATAAAATCGAAACCGGGTGGGACCGATTCTATATATAGTGTCATTGTTGAGGTACATGAGGAAAGTAGTAAAAACCACAGCTTTCCACACATTGTTCCAAATGGTAGCACTAAAAAGTTGATTAAACGCAATCCCTACAACAAAAATGAAAGTACCCAATTCATCCGTGGGTTGAAGGACTAGAAATAAAAAGAACCACGATAGAGCTAAAAAGAAAAGGCAAGCCTTAGTTGGATAGGTTTTCTCAGCAAAATACCTGAACAAGAGGGCATTTATACCCAAGGCTAGCAAATTTCCTGATGTTAACAGTAGTTGACCATTTTCCCTTTTAATGATCCTCTATACTCTGATACTTTGATATAACACAAAACCAAAACACAGTACTTTGAGTAAATGTTTCCTAGTCACGTTTTAACTTTCATTTCATTTTTATGTTGGGTTGGGAGTTATGCATCCTTCATTTTAGTAATGCTTGGAAACATTTACTCAAACACAAGCTCTGGTGGATTCCTTTTTGTGTAGTAGCTGGTGGTATTTTGTTTCTGCTCTTGGTTGGGTGCTTCTATCGAAGCATCAAAGAAGGGAGGAGACATTGTAATATATTTTGAAAACTCTGACGTTAAAAAAAAATCAACATAAACATCAAAGTTGACATGAATTGGACCCGTCGTGGTAATTGATAGAAGAATCTAGGGAAATTTTGATTTGATGGCTATATATATAGTGCTTTGTGCATTTCATTTCACACCCACAATTGAATTTCTATAATTTTTTCTGACCATTAGATTCTTTTAGTGAATCCATGTGATTCTAAATCAACCAATCTGAGCCATTTTTTCATTATCATTTTCAGCCGTTCGATTTGTAATTATCAATGGTTGAGATTGCAATCCATGCCCACAACAAATGGACAATCACAGCCGTTGATTTATGTCTTCTCAACCTCTTATTGGCTGACATTATGGCAATTTGTGCTATTTAAAATTTACCAATCATCTCACACCTTTCACTGCCAATGATGTCATCAACAGTACATTTTCATTAATTTTTTTATTTATTTTGGTAGAAAATGGTTTAGTAATATTATTTTTATTTTTACTTGACCATAAATAAATTATTTTAATGAAAAAATATATAAAATTTAAGCCACCTATATATAAAATATATAAAAGCTAAAAATATCTATTTTTTCATTTAGGATAAATTTTGCCATGTGGCACTTTCCTTCTAACATTTTTTTCTATAATTTTTATATTTAGTTTTTTTTTTTTCTTCTACAACATATCAATGGGCATTAATATTTTATATTTGTTTGACTTCTCATATTTCTAACTATATTTGTTTAATTTTTATAATTTATTTATTTTTCATTTTTCACTTTTTAACACATTAATAAACATTATTTTTTTAATATTTTTACCTTCTTCCATTTCTAATTATATTTATATTAATTGTAAAAATTATTAATTTTTACAATTAACTATTTTCTATGTTTACCAATTATTTACATAATTTTTTATTAAGTTATCACAAAAAGACTTTTAGTTATAAAATTAAATTAAATTTTAAGAAAAAATAAAAATTATAAACTTTTTATTTCTTTATATAAATTATTTTTTAATTTTATATCTACATAAAACATAAGATAATTTTCACTAGATAAACTATAATTTTTTTACTTTGTATATTTTATTTTATTCATTTATAAAATTGAATTGAATGTTATGAAATGGTAAAAGTTATAATTTTTTCGTTATAGAAAATAAAAAATTTGATATTTCTATCTATTTGAATTTTGAATTATTATAATTTAAAATAACATGTGATATGTTAAAAAATTTTAATGCATTTATATTGTATGTGATCCTCCATGTTTTAAATTGTTAATTATTTTAATTTTAACTTTTATTCTTCTTTTAAGTTATATTTTTTATTTTATGACCTTTTGTATTCTATTTCATGTCTTTAAAAAGTTTGATTATTTTTACTTTACTCTCTTAACCTAAAAAAAAGAATCATAAAGATGGTAAATTTTTTTAAATGTTTATTTTTTTTATTATGTTGCTCTAATTACATAGCTAACTCTCTTATTATTTTTATTTTTTTTTATATTAGTTTGTATTAATAATTTTGTTGATGAATATAAATTTTATTTTAAGTTATAATTTTATTTTATTGAGTTCTTGTATTTTTTTTATACCTCTATACATATGAACTAAATTTAAAGTGATTATTTTCACTTTATTTGTTTAGCCTATAAAAAAATAGTCATCAAATTATTATATTAGCTATAACTGATGTTAGATCACTTTTATTTTTCATGAAAAAAAAAATTTGAATTATAAATTAGGCAATGGAAGAGATGTGTTTGACGGTATAAATTAGCCCATAGTTATAGAATACATTTTATAGATAGTCAGTGTGAACAAATGTGAAGTTTTCCTATAATTGGTTATGGTGGAATTCATATTGATAACAAAGATAAAATGCGCAATTGCAATTGTTTAAACTTTGAATATCATTAGTTAAAAATATATAAAAATTTAGCTTGAAAAAAAAATTGCAAAGGAAAATTGCACCCTAAGAAAAATTTTGCCATGTGGTATTTTTACTCCTAATTATGTTTTCTAATTTTTGTTTTTTATTTTGTTTTCATTTCCTAAAAAATTCATGGGCATTAGATTTTTTATATTTTATAACTTTTTATATTTCTAATTATATTTATTTTAATTTTTAAAATTTCAATTTTTATATAATTTCGATTTACAACATATTAATGAGTATTATTTTTTATATTTTTATCTCTTATATTTTAAATTATATCTACTTTAATTTTTGAAAATTTAAAACTAACTACTTTATATTTTTAATTTTTTACCATTTAACGAGCAAACATTGCATCTATGATAATTCTACTTCTTTCTAATTTTTTCTAATTTTTGTATTTTATTTATATTTCATAAATTTTACCTCTAATGTACACCTTTTCAATTGCCTTGAAAAACTAAAAAGTCTATTTTTTAAATTATTTTGAAAATTTAAAGAGTCTGAATCATTGATCATTGTTTTATTTATTTATTTTTTTTAACACAACATTATTTTATTTTTATTTCATTCCATAAATTTTACCTCCAACCTACATCTTTTCAATTGTCTTGAAAAAACTAAAAAGTCTCCATCTCTTAAACTATCTTGAAAATTTTAAAAATTTTGTATCATTAATTATTATAATTAATTTTTATTTTTCTCTGAAGTAATATATTATATTTTGACCTTTCGTATACTTTCTCACATATTTATAAATAGTCTTATATTTAAACATATCACAAAATAAAGTAAATTCAAAGTAATCATTCTCACTTTTTTTTTCTTAACCTATAAAGAATAGACACGAGAATGATAAATGTTTTCAAAATTTTTGATTTTTTAATGATGCTACTTTTATTACATGAGTAAGGCTCTTATTTTTTTTTATTAGCAATTTTATTGATGCATGTAAATTTTATATTAAGTTATATTTTTTATTTTTTGAATTTTTATATTTTTTTAGTAAAGTATGTTGAGATAATAAAAAATATAATATAACTAATTAAACATTTATTATTACCATTAGTTTTAATTTTGATTTTATTATTATGCTTTTATAATTAATTATACATTAAGTTGTCTTCTATGGTTACTTTGTTCGAAACAATGTAAGTTATTTTATTTGCAAAAATTTATCAAAATTTACGAAAAATATATTTACTTTACTTTTTGTGAAATAATATTACCTTTCATAGATATAAGAATTAGAATTTCTTTTCTTATATATTGATATATATTTTTTATAATTATTACTTTGTATAAAATTAAATCATTTTTATGGAATTAATTGTTATGATTGTTGAATTTTTTTTATGAGTGTCATTATCACTATATCAATTGCAAATATTTTTTACATTTGTATTTTTGCAATGAAAAAATCTTAATTTAGAAAAAAAAAAATTATTCATAAAAATGTGTGAAGAATTTTTTTTTTTTTGAAATAACATCATATTTTTTAAGTGTAAAAATTAATATTTTTTACTATAACTTGACATATTTTCGTAAACTATCACTAGTTTTCATTAATTTAAAATAATTTTATGTAAAATTCGTTAAAATAATTTCAATTTATATAATTATAAAAATTTAAAAGTGATTTATTTTTTTTTATAATGCAACAATTTAATGTAAAATATATAAAGTTATAATGAAAAAAATACTTTAATTTTTATATTTTAAAAAAAATGATGTTATTTTATGAAAGAAATACAATAGTTTTCACATTTTCCGTAAATTTAAATAAATTTCCTTAAACAAAGTATATTACTTTGTTTTAAAATATAGTAAATATTAGAAAACACCCTACATTAATTATTGTATTTAGGTTTAATTTTCATAAAATTAATTGACAACTGCTCCTGCATTCTCTGTAAATTATCAAATTATTTTATTCTTCTATATTGCTTTCCCACTTATGTAGAAATTGAATATTTATGAATTTAAATCATTAGTTTTGCTCTTGCTATGTGTTAAGTCATATTTTCATAAACCTCAAATCAACTCAGTATTGATAATGGAGTAATAAGATAGGTCATGGAATGTCCAACATTTTAGTCGTAAATTTACAAATTCAATAGAATTAGGCAAAAAATTAAATAAATTGTCTTTAAAAATGAAAAGTCAATCGCACATATTGTAAGACCGTTCTAAAAGGCCTCGTCTGGTAACTTAAGAAGTAAACAAGAATTTGTCTATTTCACCAATGGCATTGATGTGAGTAGTTGGGAATAACAGGCGGAAAAATGGAACCGATGATGATGGTGACAGGAGCTTTGGCTTGAGTTTCTCTGATGCCATCCAGATCATTGATGGAGCTGGGACTCCAAACCATCGGAGATACCACGAAAGAAGCACTGAACTATTATCTCCTTGTGTTTCATCGTCAGGCCAACTTGCTGAATTCAGATAGTTGCATAGATCATTTTTCATTCCCTCTGAAACTGTAAGGAGATCTTCTATCCGCTTCCGAAGAGATCCTAGAAAGATTGATTGAACAACACCGCCTTTTGAAGATGTCAATTTTCCAGTCAGAATAGCTTCATTGTAGGTCAGTGCTAGCTGCAATAAGAAAAATTATGTAGTTTTGTAAATTAAACAGAGTAAGGTTTGCCTGGAAGACCAAATTTGCTGGCACCTGAATCGGTTTTGCTTGCCTTATTGTGACATACTGCGCATCTGCTTTACCAGCTTAAGGTCTCAGTACCCAGCTTACCACTAACTTTGGATTTCATAATTACTAATGTTACAATCTTTGTCGTCTTATTTTTTGTCAAGCATGAAAATGCATGTGTTGCCAAATCCCTAATAGAAATGACATGGTTCTATCAATGAACAAATTATGAAGGAAAAAGAGATACCTTCAAACTAGAAAAGCTGAGCGAGTCTCGGAAAATAAAAGTACCATTTGCAACCTGATCAGCCATTGATCCAATTGTAGTGTACAATGACAAATAGACCTGCAAAATATTTTAAACCACATACAGTGAGATACTTTAGAAATGCAACGGATCACTCACAACAGAGATTGAACTAGTTACTGTTTGATAATTTGGTTGGAAACATTTTTGAATGATGGTGGGAATTTTAGTACAATAATTCTATAGACTTGTATAATCACCTGTAAAAGAGCTGGTCTGTCCTTGCTAATGCACTCATATAATACTTGCAAGCAGAATTCCTGGAAATCAACATCAGATCTGCAAATAAATAGGAGAAAACTATTAAATTCAGGCTTAGAATATGTAGATCGAGCAAATTTCTGTCTATCTCATGACCAATATAACTAAATTAAGGCTTCGAATATGTAGATCAAGTAAATTTTTTATCCACATTAAACTCTCACAACAATAAACATTCCAATCCAGTTTAAAATCATGAATGATAACTGAAACCTAAGGGCAACCTAAGACTGAATCATGGTACATTTTGTCCTTCAGAAAACAAACAACAGTTTCACATTGCATCTTTGCAAATTCATCAGCTTCCACTCATGGCCAAACGACCAAAGGGCCAAAATGTACACTCACTGCCCCAAGAAGAACACTTTTGACACTCCTAATTTTCAACAATTTACTGCTCATGTCAGTTTTAAACAATTAACAAAAATATAAATCAGCAAAGAATTTTTCATAAGCATCTAATTTATATTACAGAGTTTTGATTGATTACCCATTGATTACAACACTTTTTAATATCCAACCACATGCATGATCTTAATGTTCCAGGGATCAAAGGCAATTAGCTGAAGATCAAAGATCACAGGCAGGGGTGCAAAGATGACAGCAGCAGTAAATGGAATTGAACATCTGTACACTTGCCTGCAATTCCAGGAAGGGTCACAGCAGAGTTGTGCAAAGGCTATCAAGCTTGGATCAGAAGAGAAGGTACTGACTAACTGATCAACTGTAACAGCACCCAAACCACTGTGACCACTAGCAATTGGATTACTTGCTCTTGTAGTCGTCAAACCAAAAACCTGATCAAGAATAAATTGACATATGCATCATAGCAAGGCATGGATTAAAAATGATCAATTAGTAGTAAATTACAACACATTAGTTACTTTGTGCATTGCTCGTGACAGTAGCGATTGACGCCCTATGGGATCATCTGCATATGAACAAGCTCCAACCTTTCGTTTGATGTAGAGAACACCAGAATTAAATGGGTCATTCTTGGCCCCAAAACTCCACCAAGGCTTATCTATCCAGACATAACGAAGGATTATTCACAAATTATTGAAATAATACAGTACGCAAGAAACGGTACAGCAATATCCTCCAACCTTCAGGGACAAGCTCCACCACTTGAGGCCAATACCTAGGGCCACAAACGCGTACACTCTTCAACTGTAATTAGCATGTTAAATAAGCAATCAATCTCAAAAAAAAACTATTAATGACGCTTAATGGAAAAATGCAACTGATCATAACAAATAAAACCATGCATTATTTAGCAATGGCATCATTTATTTATTTATTTATTTTGCAAAGGAGATGGATCTGCTAAAACACATCCCATATTGTGCAGAATATTTAACTAAAGATTTATTTCTCACATATCCACACACCCACAAAATAAAAACGCATTTTCTGGAAGAGCTTATTTTTTAGAACTTACAACAGCACGTTGAGGCAAAATGCAAGGAGTAACTTCGCCATAACTTGTTTCTGCATAATGCTCAGTTTCCTTGATAGTAACTTCAAGAGGGGCATAAACAGGTAGACCACTGTCGACATCAACAGTCTGAATCCAGCGAGCCTCTGTTGCAAGGACATATAAATGTCTAAATGCCTGAAAAGTACACCACCATGAGAATATAGATTGTTGGACAACACAAAAGGGACTAGACGTACAAGGCTTCCATTCAAGTGTCAATGTTTTATGTAAAAACAAACAACTATTTTCTTTCTAGCATCTGGATAGGTAAAATGCATTAATTTCAGAACAGTAGCCGCATGAAGCAAATAACCAATCATAACCATTTAGCAAATGATCAATCATGATCACTCTAGGAGGAAATGATAGACACTTGAAAAGTTTGCTGTGTTTCCTTCTGTTCAGCAAAAGTAAGTGGCTTCTTGCAGCATCTATTGCTGAGAAGTGCCTCAGTAGGTAAGCATTTTAAAGTACCTGAAGGTGGCAGCGATTATCATTTGGTCCGGTGGGCAAACGTGGATAGAGAGTAATCAGCAAAGCAGCAATAGAACTGTTGCTCAGCGAAAATGTTTGTTTTCCTCCCCCAAGAAACAAAAAACCTATTGCCAAGCTTACCTAAAATCCAGGCAGAAATGCAAATATGATAAATATCAATAGCAAAAATCATTTTAAAGAAAGTCAGCAAATAGCAATAGATAACTGAATAAACTATTTCTCATTGAACTTCACTGACAACAATGGGATTATTCACCTCCTACTAAAAGCATGCATGAGCTTGTAGTTTGTCTCTACAAATACCCATAAATAAGATTAATCTTCCGGTCAATAACAATTATGACCAAGAAAGCAAGAGCTCAAACGTCAATACGCAATAGAATTTTGGAGGTAATGAATATGTTCCTTATTCCATGCATGTAATACTGAAAGTTGATCAGCTAGAGGAAGATAATCAATTACATCCCAAAAATACCTGATATTACAAGAAGTGCTTGGAAAGTCCACCAAATTAACAAATTTGCCAAAAGAAAGAAAAAACACAAACAGAAGCACTGATGATTGAATACCAATGACCCACCAAGATGATGAAATACTTAGACATAATACTAGAGATCATACAGCAAATGGATACTACTATCATACATATGACCTCAAACTTTAGGCATGCATTCAGGAGAAATTTTGAAGTCTGTAAAAGAGTTCATTTAGGATTATGAGACCTCATCATTACTTGCAAATAAACTTACAGCCATTTGAATACCATAACTAGCATGACCATCAGCAGAGCTACGGTTCCGAAGAAATCTCAGCAATCGAAATGTTTGTAGATCTCCAGAGCCAGCCATAACCTGCTCTCCCATAATACCACCTCTATCATTACAAGTGCTTTCTCCAAAAGGGATGTGAAAAAATAAGGTAAAAAATTGCTAGCAACATCTGCATACCACAGATAAGGAAAGAACAATGAGGTGAAGGCATATTTCCAATGTTCCCCTGTCAACATAGCGAGACAACCCCTTGGGATAAGTTTTTCCACTTGTAGCAGAAACAGGCTTGATCTGCAAACAATTGAACAGTCAATTGACAAAAAAAAAAAAATTAACAGGATACTAATTGAGCACCATCATGCATCCTGAATGTAGAACCTCGTTCAGAAAGTAAACAGCATATCCGTAGAGTAATTCTTGCACATTTCCATCCCTTGTACCAGCACATCTCAAACCTGCCCCCACAGTTAAATAAGAATAAGCTTTATGAACGTACCATGTAAAGTACAAATCCAATAAAGCAAGTATACACCACAAATATATCAAAGACAGTCCTAAAATTGCAAGTGTTCCCAGAACCCCATTTCCTTATTTTCAGATAAAGTTCGTGGTAAAACCTGTAACCCAACCCAATAGAATTGACAATGCATAAAAGATTTTGACAAGGATACCAGCTTTCTCCATATAGTTTTCCCATAGTTGAGTCTCCCAATAAAAGAGTACCCAATAAAGGAAATCTGGATAATGCATCAATTACTACAGGCAAAGTACTAATTTTAATAGAACAAATATCACATGAATAAAGCACATGCATGTACCTAGAGAAATACATGCTCCAGCCACTATATTTACATACGCCTGGACAAAGGTCTCTACATCCATTTCATCAATATCACTAGTGTCATCCTCAAGGCTTTCAACACCACTTTTGACAATATCAGGAATCTGGGAGAGGATCCAATCTTTGGAGGGATGCACCCTGGCATAAATAGCAACATTGAATCACAGTTCAGACTTATGAAGCAATTTTAGCAGCTGGATTAACTAATATAACCAGTACCTCTTCCACATTATCAAATTTCGGGCAATGACTCGAAGCATTATGAAGTCAGGCCTCACATATTGCAGATCAAAATGAGTCTGAGGAATAGAAAGCCTTGAAACGATCGTCTCTGATTCAGTCTGTTATAAACACAAGGAAAATTAGAATATCCTGATAGATACCTTGGAAAATTTCCAATGAAAATTGTATTTAGAGTTTAATGTTTAAGCCTAGTCCGGCAATTGTTGCAGAAATGTCAGTAAGCATGAACATAAAATACCTTCAGAAACATTAGAGCTAGAGCAATGATAGCACCAGGTGCAGTAACATCAACATTTATTGCAGTTCCATCCATCATCTGTATTTCATGAGGGGCAAAAATCAAAACAGCATCAGACAGTTATTGAAAATGAAAATACAGTCATAGCAAGTAGCTAGACAACCTGCCCAATTCCACGATTGTGTTCATCAGTTGATGGGGTCAAGAAAAGGGTTCTCTCCTGATCAAGGGTGAAACAGAAAACGAATGATTCAAAAAAACTAAAAGAACTCGACTTAGGGAATCCAAACCTAAATAGCTCATTAAATTCAGTTTTGAATGCATTACAATATAGCACAAAAATCATAACAGAACTTATATTAGTCAAGAGAATTCAACAACATACATTGTGAATTTCCTTCCCACCAATGTAGTTGAACAATCGATCGACCAAACTGTCCATGAAACCAAGTGCATCTTCTCCTCGACCTGAATAAACAGAACAGTGAACATAAACTTGCTAGTAAATAGAAAATTTTCTCCTTGTTTGGATAGGGAAGTTTCAGCCCACTCATACCCAATGCAACAAGACCAAGTGCAAATCCTGCAGAAACTGCATAGCCCTCCCTTTCAAGTACATTATCACCTCCACTTCTACGGCCCATTTCACCCTGAAAAAGTGATTTATCTAGGGATCACTAAATGAGATAAACTAGGAATAGACATCACAAAGAGTCTTGAAATACAATTCAGACCAACTACTTACAATGCTATACGTGTAAATAACTGGCTATATAAGGAATACTCCGAGGTACAGAAATAATTAGTTATCAAGAAAGTAATTTATTTAATTCCAAAATTTACCCTCAAAAGTACCAAGCACCCATTTTTATCTCATCCAAAATCTTTGGAAAAATATTTTATCTAAATCACCCTACTGTACTCAACTGCTCATCAGTGAATATTATGTGATGAGCATCAACCTCTACAAGTTCACCAAATTATCTTACACACCAGCTCACAACCTTCCACCTACAAAATGAATAAGCAAGTATTCCTATTCGAATCCACAAAAACACATCTAATGATGGTATCATTATTCTGCAATATAAATAAATTATTTCCCAAATCCCTAAGCTGTAAGCATCTGACAAATACATAAATATGATTCAATCAATTTTCTGCAAAGACCAATGAAAGATATTATATGAGGAACAAACAGGCCAAAAATAAAAATCAAATAAGAATAATAAAAAGGCACCAATAGGCTGCAGAAAATAAACAAAAGAAGTTTGTTTCCTCTTATTTAAAAATTATTTTCGCATCACTCAAACTTCATAACATTAAAAATAAAATGATACCGATTAATCATATTAAGTAGGAAAAGATAAAATATAATTCTTAACAGTTATACACTGGATCAACTACCACAGAAACAAGACTGAAAGATACCAGAAGAATTTGCATTGTTTGTGGGTGTACTGATCCTTCATAAAGAAGCCCAACGGAAACTAATGCTGCTGACTGGAAAAAACAAAGGAAGAGAGCACACAGTCAAAATCAATATTTGATATTTCACAAAGTAAAACTACTTCACCAAACAATTTCAATTTGTCATTGCAGAAATAATTTCACCAAACATGAGTCAACTACTAATGTAACTAAGGCAAGAGTTAACTCAATTGAACTAAACACAGATTACTAGAAATTACAAATTCATTACAAAAAAAAGGATTAGGAAAATTCAAGCAAAGAGCTTCCTGGAAAAGCAGTGTGAAAGTGAAGGCAGAAACAATGGGAGATGTGGCTATAGTTTGGTGTGCCCATGGTAAATGAACTAAGAATTGAGCAGATGGATCCATGCATTAGTTAGATACCAACAGATGCATCACCGTGTTTCTTAAAGGTGAGTTTGCTGAACATATGGAAGCTTGATGTTTAAACACAAGTAACATACACATAAATATATAAAGCGAGTTTTGAGCATGACAAAAGAAAAGCAGCTGGATGATTGATACCTGTAGAAGGGTTGGTAATTCCAACTCTGGAAATGAAGAAGAATGCCGAGCAGGTATGTGCACATAAAGTGACTGCCAAAATTTCAAAAAAAAAAAATGTATTCAGTTCTATGAATTAAGGGATATGGAGAAAGAAGAAATTCATAACGATTTGCAAAACCTCAAAAACAAAAGAATACAAAAGAAAACTGAAAGATTTCAGGAAAACAGTGGCTCTATTTGATGGAGAAGAAAATCAGAGAGCACTGAGCACGCAACATTACCTTTGATACAGCTGGTTGCATTGTCCCCCTATAGGAAGCAGCCAGGCCAAGCATTAATCCTACTGTTGTGCTCTCATGTTCCTATTGAAAAGAAGAAATCAAGAAAGCAGAAAATGCACTAAGGATTCTTCAGCAGCTACAGTTCTAGTTCAGAGCGACAGCAAAAATGAATACACTCCCTCTCTCTCTCTCTCTCTCTCACACACACACACAGAGAAATACAAAAGAAATGATATAGACTAAGATGATAGAAAAAGAACATCCTTCAGCAGTTGCAGTTCTATTCCAGAGTGAAAGCATTAACATGCACTCTCTGCCTCTCTCCCCTCCTTACAGTCCTATCCCCCCCTCTTCCTCTCTCTCTCTCACTCACACACACAAAAAGTACCCATGTGAAGGAAAGATCCCCTTTGAAAACATTTGGTATTCAAGACACCTCATACCACAAAAATGTTAATAGCACTCTTGAATGTTCCAATAAAAATATCAGTTGCAAGGTACATTACGATGCTAGGAATGAAGAGAAACGAAAAAGAAAAAAAGTAAAAGAGGAACAAAAATAGGGGTCAAACCTGCGTGAAATAAGTGTATATGTCACTAATTATTAGAACACGCAGATATCCATGTAAACCTAAGGCAAGGAGAAGTCCAGCATGAACAACACTTGGTTCCTGAGGTTTATTATACATAATCCACGTTCTGGACACTTTTCCCTGCACATGAACAGGTAAAGGATATGTGTAATTTAAGGAAATACAATTCAGCAGAATAAGTCTAGTAGTCTACTGGCAGTAAGACAGGTAAGGGAGAAAAATGAACAAAAATCTGAAATCGCATTGCAAAAATAAATGTAAACAGTAAAAATCATATCCTAAATTTACCAAGGACTATGCATCTTTTGGACAATTGAAATTTGTATGAAGCAAGAACTTGGCTGCAACAGAATCTTTTCAAAGTATAGAATATAGCATAACATGCCAGAAACTTTCATACCACAACTTAGAAGTAACATTTGATCTGACCTGAAGTGGGGCCAGCTTTAGTCCAGCAGCAACAGCATTATGAAACTCGGGCCAAGATTTAAGTTCTTGAATATTCCTTATATTAGGGTCCAGGTTAACCTATGAAAAGGAGAAGCAGAGGCAAAAAACAATTATCTAAAGAATACATTAAAGGTGAAGATATGAGAAATGACCTTAAGGAGACGAAAATGGATCAAAGGAATAAGGAACAGATTACAAATTGATCCAGCAAAACAAACAGAAAAAACAAGAAATAGATGAGGAAGGCCAGTTTACAAGCAGAAAACTAGATAATTATCCCACAAAATCCACAAATGCAAAAAAAAAAAAAAGAAAAAGTTCAACCGCAATAATTTTATTGAAGACAGATAACTTCCAAAATTACCTAACACGAGAAACTAACTAGAGCTTGTCTGTTAATTTATAAGAAACACACAATTGTTAATCCAAACAGTTAGATTTTCAAATAGGATCTATATTAACATTTCACATTTATTCATGAATCTACCGCAATTGCTAGTTTCATAGAACTTGTTTCCAATTACTGAGTCATGGTCATTTCCTGCAAAAAATCCCAACAGCATATAGTGAACAAAATTCTCAACTTCTATAGACATGGTGTTTAGAAAACCTTAATTCTCCAATCAATCTATATCATAAGCAATGGAACAATTTGGTCATAATCCAATGAGATTTTGAAGTAATGGCAAGAGACATGACCATAAATTCTAAAATAGATATGCAAAATTTACAAGATACTACTGGAACTTAACATGAACAAACGCACTACAAGAAAGAAACGCAAAGTAAGAATCTAAAATGAACATACAGTTGCATTTTGTTGGGCAGGCAACCGACCTGCTAAAACAAGCTTTGGGACGGTGAAGGCCTACAAACAGTCAAGAAATTCAATTATAATAAGTGCATGCATCTTCAAAGAATCAACTTAAATTGAGAAATGGAATACCTCTGTTAAAAGAGTTGATATTGTTGCCAAAGTAAATGCCCCACGGCCCATTGGAAGAGCAGTGGTCCTCTGCGCTAGGTGCCATAATTGAGCCTTTTTACGCGAGAGAGAGAGAGAGAGAGAGAGAGAGAGAGGAAATGAGTGATAAGATGACAATTGACCTCAAATAACCATAGGTAAAGCACTAAATAAGTATTACAATAATAAAAATCCATTTAAACTTTGGCCCCGTCCAAAGATAGTACGACAGTACTCAATCTAGTAACTAGTTATGCATAAGATTGAGAACGTAAACATAGATGACAGACTAAATCCTCTAAATTCTGTGGGGCTACACTATAAAGGCAGAAGAAACAGAGACACTGGATACTTGAAGTTATAAATCAGCACTATTCAAAGACACAAGGTAAGCACTGATACCATAATATCTCCTCAAAAACAACCATCTCATTCAGTGTTTAGCACTAAACCTTTGAAAGGAAACTAACAAGAAGCCAGATGAATTTATGGGATTCAAAACATTTATTGATAAAGAAAATGTAAGGAGATATTCTACAGTCAAGTACAGTAAGTTGAGCCTTATCCTCTATTGATCCCTTATGGAGAGAATTTCCTATATCTATCACAGTATCTTATCATCTTTACAACTTCAGCTCACATTATCTTCAGTCTGCCTCTACCACATAAATCTGCTCGGTTTTTTCTCCATTCTGCTCAACAATATACTTTTGAATTTAAAATATTTTGTGCACAGAAGACAAATCAATAATCAGAGCACAAAACATATGATAAATGGCCTCTAAAAGACAGCAGGGGATATCTTCGGAGTAAACTCATATTAGGGCCTCTAAAAGACATCAGAGGATGTCTTTTGAGTAATTACGAGCATTTGACATCTCAGTTCATATAAATAAAGGTAAGACCTATAACAAATAGAAATCAAATATTACAATATTGAAATGAGAAAAAGCAAAGTATACCTGTTGGATATCCTGATCAGAAGCACTGGGATTAACTGATGTTTGGATAGCCACAGGTTTTGCGGAGCACAGAAGGCGTCTAACCTAAGAGAAGTCACAACTAACAAGTGAAAACACAGAAAGAACTTGAACGCAAGCCTAGAGAAATTTGATAAAAGATGGACTAGAAACCCAATCTAAACTTACTAATTATGCTAGAAATTGAAAAAATTGAGCATTGCAAATTAATATGTACAGACAATAGAAGATTATCTTAATAGTTATGACTTGCAAAACTGAAGGGTTCGTTCGTTCGTGGTCAATTACAAAGGAACTTAACTGACCTCATTCAATCGCAGATCCCGACCATACTGCAATTGAGTGCTAGAGTTGAAGATGTGTTCCATACCATCCATCATGGACCCATTAGCAGCATCTGTGTCCTCAAACTTGGAATTGTCGGATCCAGTCGAATCAGAAACAGCAGAAGGAATCGTCACAGGATGCATATGTAGCATGTAAGGTGCAGACATGGATATTAGATTCACGTTGGGTTGGGTTTCCAGTTCTTTAGATTTGCGGGAATGCATCAAATGTGACATGACCAGATCTTCACGACCAAGAAGAACGTATGCTGCTGCAGGCCAGTCAGTTGGTGGAGATTCCCGGCACTTATCCAACACCTATGAAAAACTGAAACAATCATTAAAGTAGGAGTATTCTTTTCCAGATATTTAGGTTTTCCACATGCATTGCTATTTTTCTGATTTTGAAGGTCAACCAGAGTTAAATGGCACTTGATCAGTGGTCCAGTCAATCATATTCTTATTTTGTTTTGCTCATGTCCGCTTCAGTATTAGAAAGTCCTATTCAGATTGAATTTGAATTAGGTCTACTTGTCGAGTTTTAGCTCTTTAAAAACATGTTTTGTTTAAGCAAAATGGCACAAGCAGATTTTTAAAAAAAGTAACAATAAAAATAATAGGGAAAAAAAAAAAGAGATAAGAATCTATTCGCAAGTTATAAGATCATACTTAAAAACACACACACAAAAGACTGAAAAGAGGAAGATGAGGAGGAAAAGAAAGTGAAGACAAAGAAAATGGAAAACAAAATTGGCTGAGGAAAAATCCTGAAGCAACTTGGCAGTTACTGCCATGGCAGAACATCTAATAAGACTACAAATAAGAGTGACGATTGCCCTCCTTATCAGATAAGACTACATTTATTAGGAAACCAAGTGAGATTTTGTCAAAGAGAATGAGTGTGTCCAAAGACAAGAAATCAAATGATCAAAACCTATAACAAGCTAGACTTTTACCAATAAATTGCTATGATCATTATATAAATCTATCACCAAAAACTAAAAAAACTATAAGTTTCTCACCATATAAGTTTCACCAAAAAACCTAGCCTGATGATGGCGTAATAAGCATTTTTTTCCCCTTTCCATTTTGATTATTTCTCAGAAACTTCTATGCATTTGCAAAGTTTCTTAACTGCATAAGCAGTCAAACTTTCCAACACACTACAAAACAACATAACCTAACTTACATGTCGCAAAGGAAGAGATACACCAGAAGGCAGTGAGTCCAGCTGCTGAAGACCAAATTTTTCCCCAACCATTGCCAAGACCGTAAGTTCCTCGCTGGTGCAATATGATCCCACAGCAACATTGCAGTAAACACCAGAAGATACCTTCTTCCCTATTTGTTCACCACCACACAATAAACTGTAGAAGGAGACTATCCTTCGTGCCCAGCTCACAATAGAACTTCCATTTTTAAAGATTAAAGGTGGTAGATCATTTTTATCAGCAGAATTACAACCGAATTGCAAACAGTTTTCAAGCCATCTAAAAATACTAGGGGGAATTTGTTGGGGAAGAGATTTTGTACATCTCCCAATTTTCTTATGCAGGAAAGGGAAATCCCGAATATAATGATCTAAATAACTTTCCTTGCCAAGAAACTTGGCAATTTTGCATAACAAAACTGCCAGAAGCTCCAAGTCCCTACAAGCAGAAGTTTTGACATGCTAAGAGAATGATACAGTTTCACAATGATACAGTTTCACAAGGCTATCATGTAGCAAGAATAGTAAAAACTAAACTCACCGATTGCGAAGATTATCCAATTTCAGACTTTCATATAATGCGTGCAGAGAATCCAAACTCTCCTGTAATAACTCAAAGTAAAATGATTCTTCTGAACTTTGTTTATCCTTCATATTTTCTCCAGAAGAATAAAATTCCCCAGTATCAAATGATGTTGCAGAAGAATGACCACTGATGAAGTTGAGTTTTGTGTAGTTCCTGTGAAACCTGCTGTTAAGAAGAAACTCCCACGATGAAAGTGGCAATGAACCAGAAGGCTTCATAGATTCTGCACTAGACTTTCTACACATTCCAAGTACAACACTAGAAAATGAGTCCCATTCAGAGTCAACACCTGAATCAGCCCTTGACAAGTAGTTAGAATCACTCTCTCCCCAGAGAAGAACAAGAAAGTGATTATAGAAACAGGAACTAAGCCCCTCAGCCATTGCTGTGATGCAATCATTTACCAATGAAGATGAAGGACTTCTTCGTAAAACACATCGAAACATCTGAAAATAATAATAAAAAGAATAGTCAGCTGCTATGAGACAACCAATGAACACATTTCGATGGGAAGAAAACAAATCAATACTACTGATACTAGTAAACTGTTCATTTCACTACCAGAATTTCTCAGCCAAAATTTTCAAGTTTGTGTGAGCATTGAGCATGATGTTAGCGCCATTTTCTAAACAGACCTCAACTAAAATCACTAACTTGTTCAGATAGATATATTGCATTTTTTATTTTTAAACAGCAGATCCAAGAACCGATTTTTCTCCATTCCACCCAGCCTAGAGCCATATGTAATGTAGCATAAAAGAAATAAAAGCAAAAATATGAAATAAATTACCAAAAAAGGAATTGGTATCAAAGATTAAAGAACAAAAGAAGCAAATAAGTCAAGAAACTTACAGATCAGTTGTACTCTAAATGAACACTCAGAAAATAGAAGTGCAAAAAAATATTGTAACTTGTGAAAAATTATGAGCAAAAACTTACTAGCATAAGAATTAGAGTACCTGCCCGTTATTTGTTATTAGATTGACACGCCCCTCCACAGCATCAGATAATCCTAAAATCTTCGAGTCATGGGGAACAGATAAAGTCTCTGAAAACTCCGAATTATGAAAAAGACGACCTTTACTCAAACAAGAAGGCAACAGATACTTGCATAGACATTGCTTCCCAGACTGCAGTATGACATATATATCAGTTAACCACATCTAGCCAGATCATATAAGGAAAGGACAAAAAGAGTTTAACAAACAGATGTCACTGTCCCAAGGAAAAATGCTACCAAAATATTGCTACGTAAGAAGTTCTATACTCTTTATAATTTGGGGAGCACTGCCAGCATGAAAACTATATCTGCTTTGTGTTACAATGAAAAAATAGGAGGCCACATTAGAAAGTAATATCATATGCAAGAATGCCTTTCAGAAGTAACAAGCATAATTATCATAAATAGCTGCACCAAACATGAAAAAGTTGTGCATGTAAACAAATTAGGCAGCTCAGCTGAAAATGAGACATAATCAAACCAACATATCCTAATCAATCCATTTCATAATGCACACCACCACATTATCAGGCTCTCGTCTGGCAAGTACACTATCTGAATTACCACCCTAGTAATATCAAGAGGAACAAAGTTCCAGTTAGAAATGCAAACAGTCCAGTTTTTAACTAATAGAAGTTTACATAGAGAAGCTAAACAAAATTATAAACAAAGGTTAAAACAAAATACTTGTACGTGCAACTCACATAGAGAAGAAGTGTATTTTCTGGAGACAAAACTATGATGTCTGAATATGGCAGTAGTCCAACTTCCACCCTGACAAGGAAAAGAGGAGGGGAAAAAAAAGAAAAAATATTAGAGGATAAATAATTGAGCAAGAAAACTATAAATGGCGAAAAAAAAAACTGTTAAGTGATGAAAACTAAGGTAGCTCTACCCTGGGCGTGTTACAACCACTGGTGAAGCTGCAATTGCAGTTATGCTCCAGCTCATGTCAGGCTTAACATCAAAGATGATCTCATTATTGATTTCAAGACTTTGAAGCCTTACTGATAACAACTTCTTCTGTTCTTGAAGAAGAAAACAAAGAACAGGAGCAGTATCATCATCAGTGGCCAGAAATACCTGGTAAACATGGACAACAACAGATTTCTTAGTTAGACCATACTAACATCTCAAAAAGACAATGGTAGAACTAATATCATATTCCATTCATCTAAATGCACATAACATGCAACAGAAAATGGATAAAACATAGTGGTCAAAATGATAAGATACAAATGAAAAGTACACTGATTTTGGAAGAACAAAGAGTTGTGAACAGAATAACTTGAAGAAATATTTGAATTTTGCAGGAAAAAAATGATTAAGGTTGTAGAACAAGAAAAAGATGAAACTTCAGACTGAAGATAGTATTAAATGTCTTTTTTTTTTATGTTATAGAATTGAATGCATGGGTTAAATTTTATATTGCAAAGGAACACCACTAATAAAAGGCACCTTAGAAGCAGCTGTCTGGGCACCCTTCCCTTGCCATATTCTACGAAAGGAGAACTGTTTAGCTAATACACCAGCAGGAACTTCATCAATTGAACAAGCATTTGCCTCTTGAAGGTTGGAATTGAAAATTTCAGCAGCCCACACTGAATGCTGCAATTTTCCTGCATAAAAAGTGGCAAGGTCAAACAGTGTATTGCATGAAAAGAGAAAGGTAGAGGCAAACAAAACATGGAGATAGGGTTTATCCAATCAAAGAGAACAAGAAACCTTTGTTATATGAAGCCATTAAAGGAATTTGGCTGCTTGTCCAAATTGTTCTTTCATCAAAATCTTTCATTACGCTCAATTTTCCCCTTTCTTCAATGTAAGTTGACTGAAAAAATCAAGTAATATGGGTTATTTGTGACCATGCATGTGTGAACCACTAAAAAGCAGAAGGTAAGAATGCGAGAATGTTTACATACCTGTGGCTCTTCCAGCAGATCTTTCAGAATCAGATGTGAGGACAAAGTAGCTGTGTCTGCTTTGTTCATGTTATCAAATGTACACAAATTAGTGGCACTGTGTTGTGGACTGTGATCCAGTTCTCTTTTAGGGTGGGTAACATTGCGTGCACCTAACAAAGGACTTGTGGATAAAAAAGTTGATTGTGGCACTGGACTCCCTTCGGCAGCTGGCTGGAGTAGCAAACCAAATGGGAGGGGCCATATTGATGTAATGGTACAAGGGAGGGGAATGGATACTACTTCGCCTGGTAAAATGAAAAAGAAATATACAAAGATCACACTGTAGTTCCAGAAACAAATTAAATTCAGCCCATTCAAGGAATTGAATAAGCTTCACTATGGAACTAAGTCTCAGGATAAATACAAGCAATTGCTTCAATGTGCATAGTGATAAACCAAGAGTGTAGAGTAACAAAATTATAGGATCCTATATTATCAATATATATCATATCATTGCAGTTATTTTTACCCTGAATGAAGTATCTAATATTTTCTCTTTTCTCAAAATATTACTGCAGCCAAAAGGAATTGGATATTTTTGGCAGATTAAAACTCCTAAGAGATGCAAATTAAAAATTGCTGAGTTGCAAGAGTACACTTAACTATTTTAGAGAAAGGAAGTTTTTTTTTTTTTTAATCAAATCACTGAATCATCACTGAACACTAGCCAGCTTACCTGATATGTTATATATTGTTAGAGTATCAATTTGCAAGATACAAAGCAAAGCCTCAGAAATATCACCTAGCCGACACCAGCATGCCTATAAAATAAGAGATACGGTGCTTATCAGAAATTCAACGCCATAAATGGGAAAATTTTAAACATGATGCTACCTACAAGAAATGTGCATTGCAGATGGAATAAAATAACTCTAATGTCTAATGAGGCAAAAACAAACTTTAAATCAACAAATTTCGAGAAATACTAAAGGCACTAGTCATGCTTCAAGGTGCTTGCAACAGATAAACGACAAATTCAAGTCAATTCAATTGATTTGCTACCTCTAAAATAGAATTTTATTACCAAGAACAAATAGGTTAGAAATGGAGGAAATGAGCAACTGAATTCGGCATCAAAGTTCAACACAAATGGCATCAGAGGATTTCAAGAATAAATTACAAACAAAACAACCAGCAATCCACCTTTACACACCATTAACCACAGACTCATTTCATCCCAAGTCGCCATTCAAGAGGGGCGCAAGGTTAAACAGTACCATAAGATTGCATTTAATAACAATAACCAAAAAAATTGAAAAAACGGATAGTCCAATACAACATACCATTTTAACTGGTGAAGGAGCAGTGAATCTCTTGAACACTCGCGAACCTGTGGACCATATTATCCTATCACACAACAAGCAAATCATTTTTATATACAGCAATGAACTTCAATTGAAGCATTCACAGAATAAGCTAAAATGGAATTTAGCTTATTAAACTTTAAAAAAAAAAAAACGATTCACCTGTTTCCTCTAATGAAGAGCTCGTGATCACATTGATCGCCAAAAGGAGATACCGAACTATCGGAAGCACTCGTTTCGTCTCGGTCTCGGACAATTTCGGGATCAAATAGGAAGTAATCGTACTTATCGGCGACGACATTATTATCGTCAAGAGGTTTGCCGTCGAGAGCTTCTGCTATCAAGCCAAATGGCTTGAACTCGCCGAGTACGGTGAGTTCGCGAAGCATGGAATCGGTGACTGAGTTGAATTCACGGAAATGGTGAGTGCAGTGAACGAGAAAATTTTTAACTCGCTCCCGCTTTTTTTTTTTGGTTGTGTTTAAACCCTAGGGTTTTTGATGTTTGGATGCTAGAATTGGCTTATTCTTGTTTAGGACCGGTATTTCTTTCAACTGGTTTAGCATAGCTAATCTATATAAATCTATACCTACATCAATATCTATATAAATATATAACAACTAAGTGCAAGGATTGTGCCAAATCATGGTATTAGTGTCTTGTAGTGTCATGTGGCACTTTCTATGATTTAAAGGTGTTCTTCATTGTTGTTGCATTATTATGATGTTGGGTTCTTTTAATTGTCTATGTATTTAATTTATTTGAGTTACATAAGTTACACTTACTGAAAAGTAGAGGGTCTTCAAAAGTTGTGGAGGAGCAAAGGTATGAAAAATAGTGGAGCATTGGTTGCAGCATCGTATCATATGTACCAAGCAGTGCTGTTGAAAGTGAGAGGCAACGAATAGCACAATTTTCGCAGTGAAGTCAGATATTTGAAGACAGATGTATGTAATTCAGTGGGGTGATCGATATGTTCTTTGATAGAATATTCTTTCATTAGCCATTTATTTTGTATTAGTTTTAGCTTTTGAATTCTTGCTTAGGTCAGACCACTTATAGATTCTAAGTGCATCTTGAAATTGAGTGTTATAATATTGCTGCCATTCGTGCTGTTCATTTGTGTTTCTGTTTTGATATAGGGTGGTTTTAATTTTGTGTTAATATATTATTTGAGTTTGTAAAGTTAAAAGCATTTGAGAGAATTTGTTTAAGCGTTGTATAATAAAAAACTGACATCAAATGTTGATGAAAATCTAATATTGTTGTTGATAATAAACTAAAGTGTTGTAGGTGATGATTTTGTGGATTATAACTATTTGAAGGTGGGAAGAAAATAAGGTTGCAGAAAGACTTGAACATTGCATAGAGACACGTTTCCAGTGTAAGAAACATAACAAATTTACAGACAACAATCATCATATAAGATTGAAATCGCTCATGATAGGACATACATGCTTCTGTAAAGGTAATAACATTGTGGTCAAGGTTTTGTGCTGCAGCGAGAAGGGTAAAGAAGCATAGTATTATATGTTGAA
>CATIWM010028489.1:0-11766 GCA_949671775.1 Mallotus repandus | reverse complement strand
GTTAAGCTTTAAAGTCATTAAGCCAAAATTTTGACTAGTGTCTATCTTCATATTTGAGTATTCATCCTAAAATGTAATGTGTCAAATTATTAAAAATAAAAATTATTATAGTTTTTTAGTGTTATTTTTTTAACTAAAATATTATTATACATATTCTAATACTACTCAAATTCTGAAAGTTTTTGTACACTACATATTTTTTATTTTATCTTAAATCACTCAATCATTTTTCCTAAACCATTAAAAATTATATTTAAAAAAATTTCTTAACTAAAATGCCATAATACATACTCCAATAGTAATTTAATAGCCTCAAAATAAATTCTACTATATTTAAAAATAATGGCAATAAAAAATTAAGAAAATAAAATTAATGTAATATATTTTATTTTAAATTTATTTATTTACCTTTTTCTCTTTATAAAAAATATTATTTTAAAATACAAATATTTTATTCTATATAAAACACTTTAATTATACTACATCTAAAATACTACTCTTCTTTTTCAATAGAAATTATGTCTTTTATTCTAATAAGAACATCCACCTTTTATCCAATTAGAAACACATTTTTCTTTTTATTTAACATAAGTAAAAATGTGTAACTTATCAATTATTTTCTATTTTCTATTTTATTTCTCCAATTATTATTATTACTATACATATTAAAAATATTTTAATTTATATGTACTTTTAATAAAAAAATTATTAAATAAAATTGTTACAATAACTTTCTAAACTTTCACTTTTATATTTAATTAATTTGTAGTTTTAAATTTATTAAATTATTTCATAATTATATCAAAATGTATATAGTATTCCAAGTCCGCGTAACGTGCAGATTCACAACTAATATATATTAATATTGAGCCTTAAAGTCATTAAGGCAAAAATTTGACTAGTATCTATCTTCATATTTGAATACTTACCCTAAAATCTAATGTGTCAAATTCTTAAAAATCTTTATTTTTGCTATAAAATAAAATATTTATTATAATTTTTTAGTATTATTTTTTAATTAAAACACTATTATACATATTCTAATACTACTCAAATTCTAAAAGTTTTTATATAATATGTATTTTTAAATCTTAAATCACTCAATCATTTTCCTAAACCATTAGAAATTCTATATTTTAAAATTTTGTTGAACTATTATACATACTCCAATAGTAATTTAATTGTCTCAAAATAAATTCTATTATATTTAAAAATAATGGCAATAAAAATTAAAGAAAATAAAATTAATGTAATATATTATACTTTTAATTTATTTAGTTACATTTTTCTCTTTATAAAAATTCTTATTTTAAGATACATATGTTTTATTCAATATAAAACTTTTAATTATACTACAACTAAAATACTACTTTTCTTTTCCATTAGAAATTATGTCTTTTATTCTAATTAAAACATTCAACTTTGTTTACCATTTGCATGATCAAACTCTTGATTTTGACTTTGGCAAGCAATTTAAATTACTAATAATTTTATTTAAGTGTGTAAGAATTTGATTAATTATCAAGATCATTTGTTCAAAGCTTGGAGATTTGAAATACTCATTAAAAACAGTATTTATAAATGATTTAATGAAAAATGTTATCCTATACAAGTGGACAAGCTAAATGGATACCAATAATTTCAAAAATATGAATTTTTGACTTACAGGTGGCTGCTCATGAGCCCTTTATGAGCACCTCCCTCAATAATGCCTAAAACCCATATTTTAGCAAAACTCCTCGAGCCGCTCACTAGCGCTCCTCACAATCGTGAGCTGCTCGTGAGGGCATGCCTGATAGGATGCAACAGACATTTTTTAATAGAACGATGAGCAAACATACCCCTCACGAGCCAAACTTGTTCCTCATGATCATGAGCTGCATTTTAGCTATAAAAAGTCCAAATTGAATCAAAGATGATTTAGAGACATTGGAGACACAATTAATGCCTCTAACAACCATAATTTTGAAGCTTAATCTATATATATATGCTCTAGAGTTTAGATAATAACAACAACACATTACATTACTCTTTGATTATCAAAAACTCTCTAAGCATTCATTAAGCTTCATTTTTCTTTATATTGATTAGCTCTTGTCAGAGTTAGTTATGTGATAGAAATAGGACTTCATCTTTATCTAATTCTTGGGATAGATTAAAAAGGAAGTGAGATATATTTATAGTGAAATTGGTTTAAGTGTTTAGCCATTAAAATACTTAGGAATTGGTTCAAGAGTGAGCCTAGAAACACTTTGTTGTTTGGTTAAAGAGTTAGCCTCAAAAGCTCTTGGTTGTAAGGTTGAAGAGTGAGCCTCAAACTCTTGTGTAATCTCGATCTTATGAATAAGATTGTGTGAGATTGAAAATCCTAACTTGGGGATAAGTTAGGTGGAGACGTAGGATTGTTGAGAATCCAAACTCCTTAAATCATTGTGTTCATTATTCTTCCTACTCTACTCTCTCTTAATTCTTGTTCAATTCCTTAAATTCGTTTTAATTTTCTAACATCCTTATTTAGCCTTATTCACCCCCCCCCCCCCCCTCTAAGGAACTTTCAATTGGTATCAGAAATTGAATTCTATAAACTTCATTGCTAGAATACAAGATCATGGGATGTGAATCTCAAAATATTTCTTCACTTAGACCATTCTTTGATGGAAGTGATTACCCATATTAGAAGTTCAAAATGGAGCTATATTTAGATTGTGATTCCATTATACTTTGGGAATTTGTTCTTAAAGGTTGGGAACCACCGAAAACTGCCATTGATGGTATAAAAATAATTCTTTTGACAAATGATTGGAGCAATGAACAAAAGGAAGAAAACTATAAAAAATAAGAAAGCTATGATCACTCTACTCTCTTCAGTGACAAGAGAAGAAGGAGGCAAACTTTAACATTACATTTTGTCTAAGGAAATGTGGGAGACCTTGGAGAACCATTATAAAGGTAATATGCAAGTAAGAAGCAAGAAGGTTCAACTTCATATGTATGAATGTGAACTCTTTAAAATGAAGCCTCAAGAATCAATTACAGAGATGAAAAACTATCTCAATGCTCTTCTCACCACCCTTAAGAAACTTGGAAAACTCTTCTCCAAGGAAGAAATGAACAACAAGATTCTAAGAATCCTACCTAAGATGGATTAGGAATCTCATGTCACTTTGATTGAGGAAGCTCAAGACTTCTTAACTCTCTCAACTGATATTCTTATTGGTAAGCTATTGACGCATGAGCTTACCATAAAGCAAAGAGGAGATAACCAAGAAGAAAAGGAAAAAAAGAAAAAAAAAGCATAGCTTTGAAGACTTTATAAGAAGAAAGTGAAGATGAAAACATTGAAGTTTCTAGTGATGAAGATGGTATTATTGCCAAACTTCAAGAAATTCTTGAGAAAGAAAAATTTCTCAAGAACAAGGGACTTCAATAAGAAGTATGAAAGAGAAGGCAAGAAGAAAATTAAAGAGGTTACTGGTTATGAATGCAAGAAATCAGAATAAATTATAAGTGAGTGTCCCAAACTCAAATTCAAGAACAATAGAGCAAAAGAGAATAAGAAGGCCTTTAAAGCTACATGGGATGACTTCTCCAAATCGAAAATGAAAGAGGAGCAACAAGAAGTAGTCAGCCTTTGCTTTATAGCTCTTGAAGATGAAAATGAGATACCATCTACTTCTAACTCTTCTTGTGATGATTATTGTGATTATGATGATGATAATGATAATAAGAGCTCTACTCTGAGCAAACTCTTGCTTTAATGTAAGAGCTTTAAGAAGAAGCATTACAAACATGAGTTATCTAGCTTGACTAAGCAATTTGAAAATTTGAAAAATAAGTATTCTAAAGTTGTTGAATCAAATGAAAAATTAGCTAGTAATTTAAAATCTTCAAATTCCTTGGAAGATCAACTTAAGAAAACAAATGATGAAAATTAAAAACTTTCTAATGAGGTCTAAGAATTAAAAAATTCCATTTCTAAATTTGAAAGAGGCATGGAGAGTTTAGACGACCTACTTGACTCTCAAAAACTCCATGGAAATACTCATGGAATTGGATTTATAAATGGGATGCCTTCTTTATCATCATCTTATATTAAATTCGTTAAAGCTTCATATAATTCTATTCCCTCTACCTCTAAACCAATTGAGTCTCAAGCTTTCAAAGCTAAGAAGTCTCATATGTCAAATAATAAAAGAAAGTCTCATAAGACTCAACCTCACATGATACAAAAAAGTAAGCCACAAGCTAGAAGACCTCAACCTAAACATGCTTATATGTACGCTAGTTACAACACACCTAAGCATATTGCACAAACCTATTAAAATAAAAATTACCATTGTCAGTGTATGTCACATACCTCATATATTGTACAAAGAAATTTTAGGAGACACACATAACCACAATACCAAAGGCATGTCTCATTAATTAGGAAATTGCATCCTCCTATGAGAAATAGGTTTGTAAATGTTAAGTTCTCTTATTGTATGATCAAAGTACACACTAATAATGTATGCTTCTATAAAAAAATTACATTTAAAGATGCTTCCTTTAGATTATCTTGAGACTAACCAACCTAGACCAAGAAAGGTATAAGTTCAAAAGAATGTTTAAATTATCTTGTGTAGGTGTGCTTGAAATCCATAAGAGTTAGAAGCAAGTGGTATCTTGATAGTGGATGTTCAAGACATATGACGGGAGACAAAGAACAATTCAACAAGCTTGATGCAAAGGATGAAGAACATGTCACATTCAGGGACAATGCCAAAGCAAAGATTGTAGGCAATAGAGATATTGGTAATCCTCAATCCTTATCAATTCATCATGTGTTGCTTGTTGATGGTCTAAAACATAATTTGCTTAGTGTTATTCAATTGTGTGACATAGGAAATAAGGCCACTTTCTATCCTAGAAATTGCTTTGTTAGTAGTCTTGATGAAGACAAAGTAATTTTTAGTAGTGAAAGAATAGACAATGTCTATGTTATTGATTTCAACAAGGTTGATAACAAAGACATCAAATGCTTAATGTCTATTTCCCATGACACATGAACATGGCATAAAAGGCTAGGACATACAAATTTTAAGCTTTTAGATGATATTTGTAAGCATGAATTTATGATTGGATTACCTAAACTCAAATTTTCAAAGAATAAGCCTTATGATGCTTGTTAAAAGGGAAAACAATCCAAGTCCTCATTTAAGCTCAAAAATGTTGTTTCTGCTTCTAGGCCACTTGAACTAATTCATATGGATTTGTTTGGACCAACTAGAGTTGTTAGTCTTGGTGGTGTGCACTATACTTATATCTTGGTTGATCTTGCTCATAAGAATGATGCTTTTAAAGCCTTTGAAAGTTTTTCCAAAAGAGTACAAAAAGAAAAAGGTTTTTGCATTTCATCTATTAGAAGTGATTATGGAACTGAATTTAAAAATGAATTCTTCAAAACCTTTTACAATGAAAATGATATTTCATATACTTTTTCTTCTTCTAGAACTCCTCCACAAAATGGGGTAGTTGAAAGGAAAAATAGAATTCTAATGGAAATGGCTAGAACAATGCTTCATGAGTATAATTTACCTCTATGCTTTTGGGCAGAAGTTGTTAGCACGTCTTGCTATATTATAAATAGAGTATTTGAAAGACCAATTTTAAATAAAACTTCTTATGAGCTTTGGAACAATAGAAAACCCAAAATATCATATCTTAGAGTATTTGGATGCAAGTACTTTATATTGAACACCAAGGATAATCTTGGGAGATTTGATTTTAAAGTCGATGAAGGAATTTTCCTAGGCTATACCACCTCTAGCAAAGCATATAGAGTTTTTAATAAAAGAACACTAGTGGTTGAAGAATCAATGTATGTTGTATTTGATGAATTAAACTCAGTTGATCCTAGAAAGGATTTTTGTATTGTTGATGATTTTATAGATAAGCATATGGATAGGAACACTCAAGAAGAAAATGCTAGTAAGCCTTTGGAACTTGAAGATCCAAGCAAGGAGGACAATGAGGAGATATCTCAACCTACCTTGAAGGATGAACTTCCTAAGGATTGGTAATTCAAGAAAGCACATCATCAAGACCTCATCATAGGTGACACTACAGAGGGGGCAACTACTAGATCTCAAATTAAATCTATTGTTAATTTAGACTTCATTTCTCATATTGAACCCAAAAATGTTGATCATGCTTTGTGTGATGAATTTTGGGTCCTTGCTATGCACGAAGAGTTAAATCAACTTGATAGAAACAAAGTTTAGACCTTGGTTCCTAAACCTAAATGTCATCCTATTACAGGCACCAAATGGATGTTTAGAAATAAGATGAATGAACAAGGTGTCATAACTAGGAACAAAGCTAGACTAGTAGTTAAAGGTTATAATCAAGATGAAGGCATTGATTATGATGAAACCTTTGCCCTAGTTACAAGGTTAAAAGCTATTAGAATGCTACTTGCATTTGCATCATTCATGGATTTTAAACTTTTTCAAATGGATGTTAAAAGTGAATTTTTAAATGGTTTCATTGAAGAGGAGGTGTATGTTGAACAACCTCCAGGTTTTGAAAGTTTTGATTTTCCTAGTCATGTATTTAAACTTTCAAAAGCATTATATGGATTGAAACAAGCTCTAAGAGCTTGGTATGAAAGATTGAGTAACTTTTTATTAGAGAAAGAATTCTCTAAAGGAAAAGTTGACATAACTCCTTTCATAAAGAAATCCAAATATGATTTATTTAATTGTTCAAATATATGTTGATGACATTATTTTCTATGCTACTAACCATTACTTGTGTGAGGAATTTTCTAAGTTAATCTAAGCAGAATTTGAGATGAGCATGATGAGTGAACTCAAGTTCTTTCTTGGACTTCAAATCAAACAATGCAAGGATGAGATCTTCATCAATCAAACCAAATACACAAGGGACATTCTCAATAACTTTGGTATGGATGGAGCTAAGACAAGTAAAACTCCTATGAGTACCACCACCAAACCCAATAAAGACGAGAATGGTAAATCGGTTGACGAAAAATGTTTTAGAGGTATGATCGGATCCCTTCTTTATTTAATTGCAAGTAGATCGGATATTATGTTTGCTACATACTTGTGTGCTAGGTTTCAATCTAGTCTTAGGGATTCTCATTTGAATGCAATCAAAAGAACTTTTAAATATCTTTGTGGAACAATGCATTTAGGACTTTGGTATCCTAAGAATTCTTCCTTTGACCTAATTAGTTATTCGGATACAAACTTTGCTGGTAGTTTACTAGATAGAAAAAGCACTTTTAGAACTTGTCAATTATTAGGACAATGTCTAGTTTCTTGGTTTTGAAGGAAACAAGTTCTAGTTGCCTTCTCCACTGCTGAAGTAGAATATGTAGCAGCTAGTTATTGTTGCTCACAAGTTTTATGGCAAAAACAATAACTATTGGACTATGGTATTGACATTGATCACATTCCAATTAAATGTGACAATACATGTGTTATAAACCTTAGCAAGAATCCCATTCAACATTCAAGAAGTAAGCATTTTGATATAAGACATCATTTCTTACGTGATCATGTGAAAAATGGTGATATTTATCTTGAATTTGTTGATATAAATCATCAATTAGTGGACATCTTTACCAAGCCTTTTTGTGAGGAAAGATTGAATTTTATTAAGCATGATCTTGGTATGATTGATGGTTCAAGCTTGTCTTGATGGCTTGATAAATTGTTTAATTGATGGTTGGACTTCTTGATTTGAAAATTTTATTATTTTAACAAATTCATGTATAATCATGTTTTTCATTTATTTATACTTTTGGTTAATTTTTCGTTTTTGATACTTTGTCATAATTACATTTCAAGAAAATTTATTTTTTCATATTTATAATTATTATCATTTTTACTTTAAAGATTTGCTATTTAAATGCTTAATTATTGAATTTCATTCAATCAATTAATTATTTAAAATAAACAAATTTATCTCATAGACATGATTTATTGTATATCCCATTTGCATTATTTATTTTATAATATATTTTCATTATTAAAAATAATTATTTCAAAAATAATTATTTTAAATTAAAATTATTTTTCATTTAAATGCTTAATTATGTTAAATTATGATGATTATTATAATATCATGTAATTTTGTTGTGATTTGATTTGATTTGGTGTTGTTTTTGGTCATAGGGATCCATTTGTCATGTTTTCAGGGCATAATTGAAAAGTTTTTGAAAGTTTGGGGGTCTAATTGTAATTTTCATCACTAGCTAGTAGAGGTTGCTCGTGATCATTATAGGTGTTAGAGGGCAATGCCCCTCATGAGCGACGTTCACGATCGTGAGCCGCTCGTGAGGAGCAGTCTGACACTCAAAAATCCTTATTTTATAAGGATTTGAACTCCTCTCTTTAGTATCCTATTCCTAAATGGAAACATGCTTTTTTTTCCTATTTCTTAAGCATAAAATTAATTGTTTTAACCTAATTCTCCTCTATATAAACCCGTTAAACACCTCTCTTCTTCCTCACATCATTATTTTTGCAATCAAACTGTTTTTAAGTTAAAAATCCTCCTCTTTATGTTTCACTTTTAGCAATTTTATTCTTATCTCCATGGCTCCCAAGAAGAAGACTACACAAGAAGCTCCTTCATCTTCTAGGAGAGCCACTAAAGATCAACCTCAGAAAACTCCTTTTATCTCCTATACCTCTACTCAAATTAGGCAAAGACTAGCTTAATTTAGTAAGAGGAAGATCATCACTTCCAGGTGTATGTCTCAAGATGTCTTAGAAAAGATGGGATGCTTCAATAAAGTCAAGACCATGCTTGAAAGGGTAGGTGTTTATAATTTTGCTTTTGAAGCCTTTCTTACTTATCCTTCTTTTGTCTATGAATTTCTCTTCTTTTATTGCTTGGGAACTCAATTCTTTAATGAGCAAAACCTTATGAATAGTATGAGATTTAGGTTGGGTGGTAGAGATAGATTTCTTACTTCTAAACAATTTAATGACATATTTAGGTTTAGACAAGGAGGTCTTTCATCTCCTAATACTTCCTGGTCTCCTTAAAGCTTTTGGGCTCAACATGCTAAACCCAACGTTGGTTCCTTTGTTGTCGGCCATACCAAATCCTCTCTTTTTGCTTCTAAATCTCTTTGGTATATGCATTATTTCATTACCTATTCTATCCATGCTCGGGATCTTAGCAACGAGGCTACTCTTTTGATGACTTATTTCTTCTTTGTTGCTTTGTTAAGAATGTGGATGTTCAATTAGGGAGATGTCTTCAATAGAGGTTGTGGTTGGTAAGCGAAAGTGTGAGTGGGAGTATTTGTGTTAGTGGCATAATCACTTGCATTACCAACTATTTTGGTATTTCTTTGAACAACATCCCCCCTATTCCTCCTTCCTTCCTTAATAAAAATCTATTGAAAAACTCTATAAAATTCAAGTTAGCTAGAGATATATAGGTGTGGAAGAATGAAGAAGGAGATGAAGATGTTGATGCGAAGCTTGCTTAAGACTTAGAAGATATAGAGCAAATTGGTACTCATGGTCTTGAGGGTGTTAGACTTGAAGATGAACCTCAAGAGGAAGATCCTACTCAACCTCAAGTACCTCCTCAAAGGAAAAGAGCAAGAGGATTATCCTCCTCTCAAAGTGTTCGTAAAGAACCTTGAAAATGCCTTAAAAGGTAAGGCAAGTGAAGGATTTTAATAAAATAAAAATGAATTTAAGGAATAAACAAAAATTGAAATAGAGTTGAGTGGGAAGAATAATGAATACAATGATTTAAAGAGTTCTGATTCAATAAAAATCCTACGTCTCCACCTAACTTATCCCCAAGTTAGGATTTTCAATCACCCACAATCTTATTCACAAGAATGAGAATGCACAAGAGTTTAAGGCTCACTCTTTTAACCTTACAAATAAGAGTTTCTAGGCTTACTCTAAAACCAATTCCTAAGTGTTTTAATGGCTAAACACTTAAACCAATTTCACAAGAAATATATCTCACTTCCCTTCTAATCTATCCTAAGATTTTAGATGAAGAGAAATTCTATTTCTAACACATAACCAACTCTCACAAGAGTTATACAAGCAAAGAATGAATATTTAAGAGCTTGAGAGCTTTGATGAATGTTAAGATAGCAAATTCTAATAAACAAGTGTCTTAACTTCAATTGAGCTCAAGTAGGTGTTTATATAGATAAACACTGAAAAATATGGTTGTTGGAGATGTCAAACATGTCTCCAACGACTCTTTTTTAAATTAAAAATTATGACAGTTGGGATGTCACCATAGTAGCAAAGCTTAAGTCATAGCCTACTGTTCACTTTGGCTTTCTATCACCATAGCAGCTCTTGCTTCAATCGCAGCCTACTATTCATCTCACAATTCAAAAATGTGACCGTTGGGCCGTCACCATAGAAGCAGTGCTTCAGTCACAGCCTACTATTCATCTCAGCTTTCTGTCACTATAGAAGCTTTGCTTCAGTCATAGGTTACTATTTATCTCAGCTTTCTGTCACTATAGAAGCTTTGCTTCAGTCGCAGCTTACTACTCACTGAATTTTGACTTGGCTTTCATTTGAGTCCTAACTTATACACACTTAAAATAAAACATATTAAATGCTCAAAATTAAGTTTGTTAAGATCATAATTAAGATTAATTATTGTTAAGGTCAACAATCGCCCCCTTTTTGATTTTGACAAACTTATTTTAAGTTTGAGAGGGATAATATAAAGTGAAGTGTGTGATAATTTGAATTAATTTTACTTCCCCTAAATTTATGCATATCGTAAAAATAATAACTATAAGGAGTAAGAAATTCAAATAAATAAAAATTAATGAGAAATATATATTTCTTTATTTCTCCCCTTGTTTGGCATGATAAGAAATATAAATTTAAAAATTTTTTCTTTTGTTAAAAAATAACAATATTAAATACTTGGCAAAATGTTTAAGAAACATAAACATTGTAGAAGAAAAATTTTACTAAGATAATGCATCACAAAATAGTACATATAACATTTTAAAGACCAAGAACTAAAAAAATAAAAAACATGAAAGTTCAACTTTAAAAAAAAATTTCCCCTTTGTGAAAGACTAAATAAAATTATGCAAGTAAGGAAAACAAGGCTTAGCATCACAAATAGTAAAATATGATAACATGATCATTAATTATCATAAAAGCTAGCCACACTTACAATGCATGTAACAAATAACAAGGAAATAAATAATAATAAATAATAATCACGAAAAGAATTTAAGCAAACTCAAAATTTTCTCCCCCTTTGAAAAATAGTAAATAAAATTATGCGAGTAAGCAAAACAAGGCTTAGCATCACAGATATTAAAAAATGATCATTAATTATCATAAAAGCTAGCCACACTTACAATGCATGTAACAAATAACAAGAAAATAAATAATAATCACAAAAAGAATTAAGCAAGCCACACTTACAATGCATGTAACAAATAATAAGGAAATAAATAATAATAAATAATAATCACAAAAAGAATTAAGCAAACTCAAATTTTTCTCCCCCTTTGGAAAAATAAAACAAAATTAAAGAAACATGAATTGAGAAAAATAAGATTGCATTAATAAAAAGATAGGAGTACAATGATATTTAAAATATCAATTGTAAACAAGATATAAACATACAGCCCTTGGCTCATAAACCGAAAGAAAACAGAAAATAAATCAAATATAAACTATCATAAAATTGACTTAAATATAAACTAGCAGCTCAAATCTTAGAAAC
>CATIWM010028487.1:0-14201 GCA_949671775.1 Mallotus repandus | reverse complement strand
CTTCATCCTTATGACGTGGTTTGTTCTATCTTGCTGCTTTTGGGTGACATGGTTGTGATCATCTATTCTGCCCATCATATCGACAATCTTTGCACATTATCGATTTTTATCTTCCAATTTCCTTTTTATTCTTAATTATCTAATATTGATTTTTAATTTTTAATTAATTTTTAGTTCTCTAATTTTTCTATTTTAATATTATAATGATTATAATTAATTAATTATAATAATATTCAAAATAATATCATAATTATAATAATATTATGATTTTTGTTTGTCAATTTTAATATTATTATTATTATTATTATTATTTATGCATGAGTATTGTGTACTTGGTCTAGCTTTTTTTAATTTTTAATTCTTTTATTTTTTTATTTTAATATTATAATGATTATAATTAATTAATTATAATAATATTAAAAATAATATCATAATTATAATAATATTATAATTTTTTGTTTTTAATTTTAAATTATTATTATTATTTATGTATGAGTGTTCTGTATTTGGCCTAATTTTTTAAAATTTTTAATTTTTAATTTTTAATTTTAATATTATAATAATTACGATTAATTAATTATAATAATATTAAAAATAATATCATAATTATAATAATATTAGAATTTTTTATTTTTAATTTTAAATTATTATTATTATTATTATTATTTATGCATGAGTGTTGTGTGTGCGCATGAGCTCCATTATTATTTATTAACTCATTATTAGCTTATCACTTGCGTGAATACAATTGAAATGACATAAAATTTAATGCATGAATCACAACAATTGAAATGCCTGTTAATGCATGAAATTAATTCATTAACCAATTGCATGAAATTTAGTGCATTTTTCTTGCCATAAACGTTGCTAACTTGTCATATAATTACAACAAAAGAAAAGTGGCCAAGACAATTTAAAAAAAAAAACATTTGAATGACAACTCCGCCACTTGGAATAGTGGAGTTGTCCTTGAATTAAAAAAAAAAATTACATTTTCAACTCCGCCATCTGTTAATTAAAAAAATAAAATCAAGTATCATCTCTGCTAGTGGATGGTGGAAATGGATTGTCCGCTACTCCAATTGATGGAGTTGCTCATGTCAATCCACCTAAGTAAAAACCACCCCAAATTGGTGATAATTTTTTCAACTGCCCCAAATCTAGAAATACTTTGAAAATTACCCTAAATTGGGAAAAACTTTTCTTTGTAAACTAAATTGGTAAAAAGCTCAGGTAGGAGCTGTTCTTCTCTCCAAAAGCAATGTAAAAAAAAGAGCAGAACGTAGATGGCAACAAACTTGAAACATGGAGGATTAAGTATCAATTAGGACAGGTGAGGACATGTGTGATTAACAGCATGACTCAACTTGAAGAAGAGGGTTTCATCTTCCAATTTCTGCGTTATCATCACTTATAACATTTTTTAAAAAAAAAGACAGCAAAAAAACACAAAAAGTTAATCGAAGAGAATGCTGAAATTTGATTAAATAGACTCATGGTGAGTGAATTTCCACCATTATTCCATTGATTCAATCCCAAAGCTTGTTCTGTAATCTATTCCTTCTTAGTTGAAATTTGATTCTAATGCACTTAAGATTTCTTGTTTTTGGCATTTTTTGATTTTTTTTGGTTCAACTGATAGCTGACAACTATTGTGGTTAACTGATATATATGAACCATTTGGTGAAATTATATTAGTTGTTGTTGTTAATATGTTAAATGACCATTAAAGGTATAATTATTTTTAAATATAATTTAATAATTGATAACTCGTTTCTGGAACCTTTGAGTCCTACAAGCAAGTAATCAACAAAGGGCCATGTGAGAGGTGGGGAGGATCCCCATAAACTCTCTGATGCTTAATTCAAAGAATTTAGAGAGAATTTAGAGAGATAAAGAGAGTAATAAGTTAAAGGAATAGAATGAATAAGAATGAGAGATGTGAGGAGTATTTATAGAGATAATGATGGTCAAACTTGAGAGGAATGCTATATTCATAGAGATAGTGATGCTCAAACCTGAGAGGAATAGAATTCCTCATCTGCCAAAGACTTGTTCCTTTTGGGGAGTATCTTCCTATCCGGAAGTCTTCTTAATTGGGGACTCTCTTCCTATTTGGATTAGACATTCTTCCTCTGTAAGTAACCATTCTTTAAGATAATTGACCCTTATCATAATAGGAATATATCTGTGGGGTATTAAGAGTCCCCTCCAAAAGTATGTTCGAATATTTATGTCCGAGATTTTCAGATCTTATAGAATCATTGTGATCGATGACAACTAACTTGGAATAGTGATTTCTTTACTGAAAGGGAGACTATACTCATGATCATGTCTGATGTTGAAAGGTGAGTTGAGGTGGCCAGCCTCAGTTACTGAAAGTGAAGATGCTCAGTATCGAGTCTTGGAATCGCGATATCTGAGTGTAATGACCTTAAGATGCCAACTGAACTTTTAAATGCTCGGTGTTTTATAAAATGTCCCAAGGGATTAACCTGTTAGTGTTTGTTAAAATGACCAGAGGGGACCAACTATTGCTAGGGTTTAATGCTCAGTATTATAGAAGCAACTCGAGTTGCCAAACCTCAGTATTATAGAAATGGCATAAGAGTGCTAGCTTTAGTCACTAGACTTAGATGCTCGGTACTATAGAAGTGACTTGAGTTTTTAAACCTCAGTGTTATGGAAATGACCTGAGGGTGCTAGCCTTAGTCATTACACTTAGATGCTCGGTACTATAAAAATTACCTGAGTTTCTGAACCTTAGTGTAATGGAAACAATATGAGGGTACTAACTGCAGTCACTGAACTTAGTGCTCGGTACTATAGAAGCAACCCAAGTTTTTGAACCTCAGTGTTATGAAAATGACCTGAGGGTGTTAGCTTCAGTCGCTAGACTTAAATGCTCAGTACTATAGAAGCAACCCGAGTCCTATGAAAGTGGTGGCTTTTAATGTCACGTCTTTTGAGATATCTCTCTTCAAATTTTAAACTATTACGTCTGTTTGTGTGTCAAAAGAGGAGAAATTTTGGTTGCTGCCATAATAACTGCTCGAATAATGAGCTTTTCTTTTCCCAAAAATACCCCTTAGGATAGTAGAAAGGTCCTTAATTTTCATAGGGGCATTGGAAGGTTTTCTAGAATCTTTAGTTTTCTTTAAAAACCTATCTTCTTTGTTCATTTTGCACTTTTTCTTTCTTTTCCAACTGTTGTTGCTCGCAAGTGTCTTTTTGCTCCAGCATCCATTGCCTTTTCTTGAGGAATTTCTTTTTGTTACCCAGGTGAAAACCTTTTCTTTCCTGTCATTTTATTCTTTTGTCCATTCTTCTTAAATTTCATGGCTCCTAGAGAGCAAGTTAAACATGATACGTTTGAGTCTAGAGTATATGAGGGTATGCTTGAATGGTGTTGAAGGAGGTATGGCATTCCCTAAGGTTATGTGTTATATACTATAGAGAAAAGCTTTAGGGCTCATTAACATTTTTTGGATATATTAAAGATGGTCGTCTATACTGACCAGTTAGAAGAAGGGTTAAGGTTCCCCATGGACACTTTTGTTAAAGCTTTCCTAAATAGGTTTAACATAACACCTGGTATAACTATAGGTTTTAATTGGGTATATAGAGCTGATGCATAGGGAAAGTGGAGAGCCAGATTTAGATATATTCCGGTTTATGTATAGTTTAAATAAGAAGAAAGGAGAGGTGACCTTCCCATTGTCGACTACTCCTTATCAAAGTATATTTATCAAGCTTCTAGATTTGTAGAAGTCTTAAAGGCATAGATTCTTTGCTATTGAACACTCATAGGATTTTATAAATGTTTAGCGCTTGTGGGTGGATGAATGTCATAAGGTAAAATGTCTACTGAAGTTGTCCAAGGATGATGCAGATCTTGCACGTAGGCTTCATAATCGGAGCATATTCGAGAGTACTTTGGCTGAGTCTTTTTCTTAACGATACCTCCAGAGAGTTTATCTAACAGATAGAGATTCTGTCGGTAAGTGCTGATCTTCTAAAGGTATTTTCTAACTTTTCCTTTTCTTTTATTTGTAGATGGTTGATTATTTCAACTTTGCAAAGGACTCTTTTTAGATGATGAGTCGAAGGTGAAAGAAACCACCCAGACCACCCAACTCACTCAGGAAACAAAAGTTATGGAGGTCTGAGCTGATCCTCAGCTTGGTAATAAGTGAAAAATAGTTCTAGATCCTTTTCAGAAGGAAGCATATGAGCCTCCTAAAAAATGCTCATAGGGTAAGGAGATCGATGATGAGGAAGAATTGATCGAAGAGCTGTTTGTTAAATGCGCTAATTTGCCTAAATGCCCGAATATAAAAAAATGGATCCTATCAAAGAAGAACCCTCTGAGCATCCTTAATACTCAAGTTAAAGATCAATATACGAAATTGCTGCGTCTTCTGGAGGATGTGTAAAGATGGCCGGAAGTGAGAGGAGGCGAGTTATTCAATTATTTGATCACGCATGCTCTAGATATAATTTCCTTACCTTGGCTATTTTCTTTTTGGCCTAAGGTTTGTTGCTGGTGAAGGATAATTACTTCATCCTTCAGAGTGAGTATAACCTTAAAGAGGCAGAGGTTAGCACCATTGCCATTGATTATGATAAGAAGTTGGAGGTGGCTAAGCATTCATTGGGGCCTGCCGGCCCAATATGGCGAGGCCAAATCTAATGCTGAGGCTAGCCAGAAGAAGATCTAGGAGCTTGAGCATTCCCAAACTCAGCTTACTTGGAGGATCGAGTGGCAAGACTTCGAGCTTCGAGCTTTGAAGAAAAAACCCCAGGAAATGATAAGAAGAATTACTAGAAGATGATAAAAGAATTTCTCAAGTCCTACAAGTCAAAATGCTAAAGGATACTACTTGCTTAGCATCAAGACTTAGACTTTTCAGATCTTGAAAAGATTACTTCTAACGATTTGGCTAGGCTTATTATTGAAGAAGATGCTACCAACAAATCTACTTCTAAGCAACCAAAAGATTCGAAGGCTGCTGGAAAGAAAACCTTTACTGAGAAATAAAATGATGAGAAGTACACCTCTGAGCATCTTGGAGATCCTTACATTGCCGAAGAAAAACCAGCTGCTAAAGCAAATCCTTTTGTTTCTGAGGTCTTTTTAATACTTGAAACTCAATCATCTAAAAATATTAACTGTCTCCCAACTAATGTGGTCATACCTCTTGAGAATGAGATTAATACTTAATGTACCTTTCTCTTTTTTTACTTGTGTAATGTAATAGTTTTGAAAAGTAAATGAAATTTTTATTTTATTAATTTTTACTTTATTCTGAGTACATTTACTTTACTGATAGTACTTTCTTAGGTTATCTGAGTTCTAATATTGAGGCAATCCTTTTCCCTGTGCATTTTTTATCTTGTATGCCCCCTTAGTTTTTTTCTTTATGACTTGATAAGGGCTTTCCCAGTTAGATCTGAGCTTGCTTGCTTTGGAACTACCTTTGCTAATATATTCTCTTCTTAGTATGAGGTCTCCGACTTTGAAAATCCTTGGTCGAACATGCTTGTTATGATATCCGACTACTCTTTATTTTTGAGATTTTGCCACAATGGATACCCATTGTCTTCTTTCCTCGAGCAAATGTAAGCATATTCGAGTGTTAAAATTGTTAAGTTCCTGATCTAACTCTTTGATAACCCGATAGCTAGATGATCCGATCTCTACATGTATTACTGCATCCATTCCATATGTAAACCTAAAAGGTGTTTCTACTGTTGAAGTTTTGGATGTTATTCTAAATGGCCAGATGATGTTGTTAAGTTCTTCTACCCAGTTTCCTCTCTTCTTGTCCAACCTCTTTTTTAACCTTTGCATGATGATCCTGTTAGTGACTTCCGTCTGTCCATTAGTTTGGAAATGAGCTATTGAAGTGAATCTGAGTTTTATTCCCAGATTTGAGTAGAATGCCTTGAATTTTTCATTATCAAACTATTTTCCATTATCTGTTATCAGAGTATGAGGTATGCCAAAATTTGCAGATGACCTCTTTCCAGAATAAGTGTTGAATCTGAGCTTCTATAATAGTTGGGACAGCTTCCACCTCGACCCACTTGGTGAAGTGGTCAATGGCTACAATTAGGAATTTCTTTTGAGATGTTAAAACTGGGAATGGACCTAAGGTATCCATTCCTTAGACTATAAAGGGCCACAGACTCCCAATTAAATGCTGAGTGTTGGAAGGCTTATGAGTAAGGCAAGCAAATAAGTTATAATGCATATTTGGACATGTTTGGCTAGTAGTATCCTTGCAACAATGCCTTCCGAACTAGTGAGCCTTGGGCTTCATGGGCTCCACATATCCCTTTATGGATTTCTCTTAGCACGTAGTTACCTTCTTCTAGTGACAGAGATTTTGACCATGGGTGAGATAAAGATCTTCTATAAAGTTCTCTGTTATGCATGGAGTAATATGCAGCTCTAATCTTCTTCTTTCGGGCTTTTAGTTTATCTTAGGGTAAGATTCCCTATTCCAAATATTAAATGATTGGCTTTATCCACTCAGCTACTTCTTGGGTGTTCATCATTTCTATCTCTTCAATACTTGATTTGATAAGCTCCTCAGTTAGCTCAAGCTCTCTGAATACTTGGCTATCTTCTTCTGCTGATTTTGCTAACAAGTCTGCTTTTGTATTTTCACTTCCGGGAATTTGCAAGATTTCCTACTGTCCCCCTTCCTGCTCAAGCATCTTTAGGAGTTGCATGGCCTTTTCTGTGTACTTAACCATACTTGACTCTTTGAATTGGTAGGTTTCTTCACTTGATTAAACACTAGCTAAGGATTAGAGTAGACTTTAAGATGCTTAGCTCTGACTTTTATATGCAACCTGAGTCCTATGATCAATGCTTCATACTTGGCCGCATTATTGGTGGCGTTGTATTTGATATAGACTGTATATTTGATTTCAACTTTACTTGGTCCAATAAGAATAACTCCTGGTTTGGATCCTTGTGCTCCAGATGTTTTATCTATATATAGCTTCCACTTTGGGTATGATAGAGGGGTTGTATCCTCTACCATCATTTCTTGTATAAAGTCTGCTAATGCTTGAGCTTTTATTTACCGACGAGGTTTATAATTGATGTCAAACTCTCCTAATTAGATTGACCATTGGATGAGATGTCTGAAAGTTTTAGGTCTCTAAGGAATTTTTTATGGAGGAAAATTCATTCTGACAATGATTGAGTGAGCTTGAAAGTATTGTCTGAGCTTTTATGATGTATGGATGACCATCATGGCTAGCTTTCCCAACTTGGGATTTCGAACCTCTGGGCCTTTGAGTATCTTGCTAATATTGTAAACTAGACTTTGCTGACTTCCTTCCTCCCGGACTAATACTGAAGTAATTGATTCATGACCAATGGAAAGATATAGGTATAAAGTTTCCTCTTGGATTGGCCTACTGAGTAATGGTCGTGAGGATAGGAACCTCTTGATCTCCTCAAATGCCGCTTGATATACATTATTCTACTCAAACTTCTTAGTGTTCTTTAAAGCTCAGAAGAGAGGTACATACTTTTTGGCTGAGCATGAGATGAATCTTTCGAGTGCTGTAATTCTGCCATTGAGTTTTTAAAGCTCATTCAGTTATGCCAGAGCTTTCATTTTAAAGATGGTTTCTATTGTTTCTAGGTAAACTTCTATTCCTCTGTGAGAGACTATAAAACCTAAGAATTTTCAATCTTTTACTCTGAAGACACATTTATCTAGATTTAGGTTGATCTTGTATTGATGTAGTATGCTAAGGATTTGATCAAGATCCTCAGAGTGTTGCTATGCTCGCTGGGTCTTGATGATGATGTCATCCACATATACTTCTACTTTCTTTCTAATTTGATATTGGAACACATGGTTCATCAGTTTCTAGTAGGTTGCTCCAACATTCTTCAAGCCAAAAGGCATAACTTTGTAGCAATAAAGGTCTTCATGGGTGATGAATGATGTTTTCTCTTGATCCTCCTTATTGGGATCTGTTGGTTCCCTTAAGAAACATTAATGAAACTATATAAGCTGTGACAAGTGATTGAGTCCATTAACTGGTTAATTGTCAGCAATGGATGGCTGTCCTTTGGGCAGGCTTCGTTGAGGTTAGTATAATTAACACACATTATATACTTCCCATTTGATTTTTTGGCCAATACCATATTAGCTATCTAATCTAGATGTATGACTTCGCTGATGAATCTAGCATCTAATAGTTTCTTTGTTTCCTTAGCAATCACCTTTTGCCTCTCATATGCAAACTTCCTCTTTTTTTGAACCATAATTTTTGCCCTTGGTTTGATGTTCAGACTATGTGATGTTATCCAAGGATCCACTCTAACAATCTCGAATGCTTTGGAGGTAAAACTGCTCGAGTGCTTGATGAGAACTCCACTTATTCCTCTTTTAATTTCTTCATCAAGTTTGTTGCCAATCCTAACTGCCTTTCCTTCAGCTATCTGCAAATTCTGGACTTGATCAACTTTGAATTGGCACCTTAGTTTTCTATCTTTAAGGATTCTAGAGGGAATGCTTTCATCTGAGGTTTAAAAGCCAATTAGAAACACTGCTTGGCCATAGTCTAAACTCCGAGGATTGTTATTACTTGGTCTTCTAGGGGGATCTTCATGGTCAGACGTCTGATACTTTTGACTGTATCAATTTCATATAGGATTGGCCTTTTGATTATCTTAGTGTAAGTGAGTGAAAGATCCACTATATTGAATAAGGACTTGAAAACTTTGATGTCTCTGGTTTCTCGATGTCTGAATTCCACCATTAGTTCTACTACTCCAATTGGTTGGGTTGTCCTTCCACAAAAGCTTGTAATGGGGTTTTGGATGATCTTTAAATCAATAATAGAGCCTCCCGTCACGTGGTATGCCTTCTAATATTAGGCGTTGAGAGCACTCCCATAATCAATTAGAAGCCTCTTTACCATATAATTTTAGATGTATGCACTTACAACCAATGCATTATTATGGGGATGCCGAACATGTTCCCCATCATCAGGTCCAAAAGTGATAGTCGGCTTTTGCTTAGACACAAGGCATCCCTCCTTTTGAGTTCTATTCAATTTCTTCTCAATTAGTGTTTCTCCTCCAACGATCATGTTAATGACCCCAGCTACCTCATTATGCGCATTCTTTTGATATGGTTTATCTCCATTCTGATCATTTGAATCTCGGTCTTTTCTGACATTATCTATGAATCTACCCAGCTTTCCATTTTTGATTAGTTATTCAATCACCCATTTGAGGTCTCAGCATGTGTTTGTCTCATGCCTGTAGTCTCGATGGTATTGACAGTAGAATTTTCTATCTTCCATTCTTATTTTAAATGGGCTTATTTATCTAACTAAAGGTATACCTATGTCATTCTACCTGATCCATATAATAATTTTTTATATAGGGGCATTTAAAGGTGTATACCTTTCAGTTTCTCTTTTGAATCCCTCCACTAAATTTCTGAAGTTGTTATAAGGGGTTATGGGCCTTCTTAGATCAATCCTTTTCGTCTTTTTGTAAGGTCACCTTCATCATCCCGATGCAGCCTTTTGTCATCATCTAGCTTAACTAGCTTTGTAGCTATGGACATAACTTCATAAAAAGTATGAGGTTCTTTTGTTATGATTTTATCTTTGAGTTTGCCCAACCGAGTTCTATTCTTTATTACCTTTATGGCCACTTCATCGCTTAAGGTTTCAATCTGCATAGAAATTTTATTGAACCTATCAAGGTAGCTCCTCAATGATTTATTGGCTTCTTGTTTGCATATTTTAAGATCATTTATATTCTTAGTAGGAGGAACATTTGTAATGAACTGAGTTATGAACTTCTCAACTAATTCCTTAAAGGATGAAATAGAATTTTTAGGAAGTTTATAAAACCACTTTTGAGCAGTCTTGGCGAGTGTGCTGGGGAAAACTTGGCACAAGATTTTGTCATTCACATTCTGGAGCATCATCTTAGTTCTAAATGATGATATGTGGTTGATCGGATCTCTGATGCCATCATACTGATCTAGTTGAGGCAATTTGAATTTAGATGGGATCTTCGTTCTGACTATTCTGGTAACGAAGGGTGCTGTCCCTTCCAGAACACATTCGTCCTCCTTCCATGGACCAGTGCCAACTTTCTGTATGACTTCCTCAACCTTCTAAGCTATCTTTGAGTCATTTAAGGCTAGGATGCTCATCCTAGACTCTCCTTTTGTATCTTTTCGATGTTCCTTACTTCCATCAAGTATGCTTTGAGTCGCTACTGGTGGTATTATCACATTATTCTCCGGATTAGCTGCTTTGAGACTATTGTCTAGAATTAAGGCATTCAACTATTGTTGTATCTGGATCATTTGGGCTTGGATATTTTTTATCATAGCCTCTTTGTTTGATAGAGGCAGGTTGAGTGTCTTGGTTACAATGTTTAGTTTTGGTGTTTTTGTGGCAAGAGTTCTTGATAGGCTTGGAAAAGGTATAGAGGGCATAGATCTGCTAGTATGTTGCAAGGGAGTATAGTAAGGGAAACTAGCAGCCGAAGTTGACTAACCCTGAGTAATGTCGAGTGGTGTATGTGTATTAAGGGGAATTTGTGATGAAGGTTGAATGTGCTAAAGGGGAACTGACAGATTTATTAGAAGGATGGGTGCTGATTAAAGGAATATGGGTTGATTAGTGGATCTGACCAGAGTTGTGCTTAGTGGTGGGCTAGAGGCCATGGTATAAGTGCTTATGCTCGATAAATGATAATGGCTTTGACTCAGGAGGTTCCCACAGATGGTGCCAATTGATAACTGATTTTCAAAACCTTTGAGTCCTGTAAACAAGTAATCAACAAAAGGCTAGGTAAGAGGCGGGGAGGATCCCCACAAATCCTCTGATGCCTAAATCAGAAAATGTAGAGAGAATTTAGAGAGATAAAGAGAGTAATAAGCTAAAGGAATAGAATGAATAAGAATGAGGGATGTGAGGAGTATTTATAGAGATAGTGATGCTCAAACCTGAGAGGAATATGATTCCTCATCTGCTTAGGACTTGGTCCTTTTAGGGAGTATCTTCCTATCCGAAAGTCTTCTTAATTAGAGACTCTCTTCCTTTTTGGATTGGACATTCTTTCTCTGCAAGTAACCTTTCTTTAGAATAATTGGCCCTTATTATAATAAGAATATATCTGTGGGGTATCGATAATATGTTTTTTAATTTTATAAATTATATGGAATGTGTATAGTAATATATAATAATTTATCATTTTTTACTTTATGTGTTATTAAAATTGTGTACATAAACTATTTTAAAATTAATATTAAAATATAAATTTTGTTAATATAATTTTTTAAAAAATATTATAGATATCAATAATATAATTGTTTAATTGCTAACTATAATTTAAAATAATATTAATCTTATTATAAATTATAAAAAAATCAATTATATGCATTTAATTTAAAAATAAGATAGTTCTTATTAATTTTTTAAATAAGGGTAATATAGTTTAAATACAAAATAAATTTAAATTAACTATTAGCTGATGGGAAAAAACTTCAAAATAAAGCCAATCAAATCCGCAGTTATTTTAAGTAAAAATAACTATCAACTGCTGATTTGGGAACCTTACCAAGCACCTAAAATGTAGTTGATTGAGGAAAAATCTCTATCAGTTACTTAGATTAGCTAAACCAAACACTCTATTTGTAGGCTTATAAGCAAACTAATCAGCTAAAAGATCTCAACTAATAATTGATATTTGTGCCACTAACTTTATTAACCATAAAATAGAAAATTGAGGAGCAGCCATCTACAACTAAAACAAATATCAAAGAATTAGTTTGCAGCTAGACAAATATAAAAAAACTAATGTATGCATCATTCTTTAACACTCCCCCTTAATTTAAAATTGCCAACGCCAAATAATGATCTGAAGTCGATAAGCTTTTGACATGGAAGTGCTTTTGTGAATATATCCCCTACTTGTTCTTCACTATTGCCAAACTTCAAAGTTATCTTTTTTTTTCCACCAGTTCATGAATAAAATAAAAGCGAATGTCGATATGCTTCATTCTTTCATGAAGTGCATGATTTTTTGCCATTAAAATTATAGACTTATTGCTAAACCTTTTGTGTAAATATGATCCATATTTATTTTGTAAAATAAACACTCCATCTTCTACTTGTTTCACCTCAAGCCCAAGAAAATAATGTCGTAAACCCATATTTGTCATCTCAAACCTACTCATCATACTAGACTTAAATTCAATTACAATAGAGTGAGATGAGCCCATATAAATTATGTTATCTATATAAAGTGAAATAAAGCCACATGTTCAGAAGAATCAATTGTTCTTGAGTGGCAATAATAAGCATAACTTCATTATACAAGCCATTCATAGTGAAAGTTTTATTCGATGAAACCTTCCACGAAACCCGATAAGCATAAATCATCGAAATATGCACCCTATTAATAAGCGAAAGTAAAGCTTGCAAGTCTTGAAATTCCATATTAAGAAAGGAATAGTTTCAAATGAATTTCCACACCCAAGAACCCTCTTGCCATTCACCAAAATTAGCAATAAAGCTAAAGGATTATGATGAAATTACATACAGAGATGAATGCAACTCCTTAAAACAACCATTAGCGGCCTAATTATCATGCCAAAATAACATAGATTGCCTATTACCCACTTTAAAATTAAAGCAATTAAGAAAAATAATATTAAACCTATCCATAGAAAGAACATTCTAAGAAATATCCCTTCACACAATTGTATAATGCTTTATAGCAGAGATAAAAACATTATCAAGGCAAGTTACCAGATATCTATGATGCACAAACCCACCTGAAAGAGAGTCGCCTTCATCTTGTAAACTCTATAGCCATTTAACCTGCAAAGCTTTATTATGCAACTCAATATCCAGAACACCCAATCCACTAACCTTCTTTGGAGAAGTAATTTTGTTCCGTTGCACCCTACATCTCTTCTTGTTAGTAGTACCTCCTAACAAAAAAAAAATCTCTAGTCAAAGCATTAATTTGATTTTGTACCCCTACAGGATTTTGAAATATGCAAGCATAATACAAAAGTACAACTATAAGAGTTGAATTAATCAAAGCTAATCGCCTGGCCTGAGATAAATGTTAGTGATATGCCCTAGGCCAATTATATAATGGCCATATTTTGACTTTGTTATATTTTCATTTTATTAATAAAGTGGCATTTTTATTATTACTAGCTAATTCTGGTATTATCCTTGATGAGTTAATTTTACTAAGATCATCAAGTACGTGACTTGATAGTAAAACTCTTAAGTGATACTTGAATTTTAATCTAAATATCCCTAGTCAATTATTATCGTGGGAACACCATGAATAAAGACTAATATGATGTTGACTGATGATTAAGTTTTACTGATCATGTATATGAGATATTAAGTCAAACTCATAGGTACATATTTAGAGAAATGATGTACTGGATCGACCCACTATGAGAATACCACAAGGATTATTATCATAGGTAATTCTCATCACAGTAGTATTATTTGAGTCGTCTGACCTGAGATCACCACGATTTCCTACACGATAATTTTTGTATTTTAAGACATCCTTATGTTATCTTTAACCGGATGATAAAATAGGTTGTGATTGGATATAGAAAGAATTTTTTTGAGGTATATGAGTGATTAAGATGGAATTTGTCCCTCAGTTATTTTGAGAAGATATCTGTTGGGCCCCTCAATGAGTTAAACTGAAGAGAAATGCATGGGTATGCTAGAATGATAAAGAGTTATCAGTATCAGTCTACTTGGGATCAAGAAACAATACGATTGAACAATATAAGGATGACATAATCCATACCTTATGTTCAATCAGGATATCGTGTGACAAAAGGACTACAGTACACGCTGTGTATGACGTTATATTGGATTATTGGCCTTCACACAACTTGGGTAGTCATAATGTCTTGCAAGAGGCCAATTATGACTTGTGGGCTAAAATGAGAATTTTAGGCCCACTGCCAATGTTGTGTGAACCTATAGGGTTGCACACTTAGAACAAGCCCAAAGTAGACTTGGGTTAATTAGCCCAACAATGTTCTTTATGGAAGATTAAATAAATAAGTAAATAAATAAATATATATGTATATATTTATATTAGTAGTTTATTTATTTTCTTATTTATTTTAGGTAAG
>CATIWM010028479.1:0-13397 GCA_949671775.1 Mallotus repandus | reverse complement strand
AATTACAATTATGGAAATGTAATAAACAACAAAACTATACATTGTTAACCATAAAATGATGCATGTTGACCATATAATAGTATAGGTTGATCACAAACTATCAAGTAAATTAAATTTGGTTAGCCATATTATATTTGAAGAATAAAATTCAGAGAAAAAAGAAGAGAAAATTCAAGAAATTTTTTTTTTTCATATATTCATGAGAAAGGTTACAACCTTTATATATACACCAAATATTCCTATATATGGAAAACCTAATTATATACACTAATTAGGAATAGAAGAACTTCCTAAAAAATAAAGATTTAATTCCTAATATATACAACCAAATCTTTGACTCACTTCAACACTCCCCCTTAAGTTGGTGAATGTATGTCAACTATTCCCAACTTGCCAAGTGAGTTGTAGAATATTCTTCCAGATACAGCCTTTATGAGGATATCAGCTAGTTGATCTTGAGAAGAAACAAATGGAATATTGATTGTTCCTTGATTCAGATGATCTTTGATGAAGTGGCTATCAACCTCCACATTTTAGTTTGATCATGTTAAACCGGGTTTTTTGCAATTGCTATAGCTATCTTATTATCATAATGTAACATCGTAGGCTTTGGATGATTTAATCTTAGATCCTGTACAATACGTTTGATCCAGAGCAATTCATATACACCATGTGCCATTCCTTTAAACTCAGCTTCAACACTTGACCTTGCTACAACCTTCTGTTTCTTGCTCCTCCAGGTGACCAAATTCTTTCCAACAAACATAAAGTACCCATACATTGATTTTTTATCAGTTTGATCTCTAGCCCAGTCAACATCAGTATAGCCAATAATTTTATAATCCTTGTTTTTCCTAAAAAATAAACTTTTATCCGGAGACAACTTCAGGTATCTTAGCACTCGGTATATTGTTTCTATATGATATTTACTCGAAAAATGCATGAATTAACTTACAATAGTTACTACATAAACAATGTTTGGCTGAGTATAAGATAAGTTAATTAATCTTCCCACTAGCCTTTAATATTGAGCTTTATAAGTTGGAACTTGATATTCTTGGATTGATAATCCATGGTTGACTTCCATTGGGGTTTTAGCTTGTTTACAATCAAGCATTCTCGTATCTGCTAATAGATCCATTACATACTTCCTTTGACAAAGAGAGATTCCCTGAGCTGATCTTGCCACTTCAATTCCTAAAAAATACTTCAAGTTACCTAGATCTTTAAGTTCAAATTTGGTAGCCAATTTCCTTTGTAGAGTCGTTATCTCACATGGATCATTCCCAGTAACTACCATATCATCAGCATATATAATCAATGAAGTGACCTTACCCGAGTTTTGTTTAATGAATAGTGTGTGGTCAACATCACTTTATTTATACCCGAGTTTCCTTATGAATGCTGAGAGTCTTCCAAACCATGCTTGGGGTGACTGCTTTAGCTAATACAATGCCTTTTTTAGTTTACATACTTGGTTAGTGCACTTTTTTCCAAGCGGTGGATCCATATGCACTTCTTCTTCTATAGTTCCATTCAAGAAGACATTTTTCACATCAAACTAATGTAGTGGCCTATCTAGATTGGCTGCTAATAAGATGAGAACTCGGATGGTGTTCATTTTTGCCACTTGAGCAAATGTATCTTCATAATCAATTTCATACTTCTGAGTATATCCACTTGCCACCAACCAAGCTTTGTATCGATTAATACTTCCATCTGGGTTAAGTTTTACAATGAATATCCACCTACATCTAAACCGTTTTCTTTCCTTCAGAAAGCGTAACAAGATCCCAAGTGGAGTTCTTCCGTAATGCCTCATTTTCATCATTCATGGCCTTTTTTCAATCGGGATCATCTAAAGCATCCTGCACATTACTTGGAATAGATACAATAGGTAATTGATTTACAATATATGCATATGATCTAGACAAACAGTGAGAGGATATGTAATTATTTATAGGGTATTTAGCTTTGGTATTAAGATCTAGGTCATATTATCACTTGGAAACCCCTCTATTTATTTTAAAAGGATAATGAGGCTTGGTATTTATAGTTATTAAGGGAGATAAGTTTACCTCATTATGCACATCCGGAGTTTCATCAGCCTCTAGTGTTGATTGGGAAGATGTACTATCTTGAGTAGTTTCAGGTCTGAGTGAAACACTCAGACTATCTTTAAATTATATGTCAAAGTGGGATGCTCGGACTTACTGTCTGATCTTGTGGGGTGTTCGGACTTACTGTCTAATCTTGAGAGATGCTTAAAACAGATATTAGAGTAGCAAGTTTAGTGTCAGGTGAGATGCTCCATGTTCTATCTTCGAATATGTCTTGAATTTTCTCCTCCTGAAGAGAACACTCAGAGTGAGAGAAGTAGGGTACATTTTTATGAAACCAAACATCCCGAGTTATATACATCTTCTTAGCACACAGATCATAATACTGATATCCCTTTTGTAGCTCGGCATATCCAACAAAGATACACAAAATAGCTCGTGGATCCAATTTACCGACTACCTGCTGAACAAATGCCGAGCATACAAAGAATCAAGGCTCGAGATTATTGAGAGATGGAGTTGGGACTAGCTCCTAATTTTTTTGAAGAAGAGTTTTAAAATCGAGAATTCTTGATAGAGTTCAATTTATGAGATAGGCAGCAGACCAAACAACCTCTTCCCAGTATTCTCGAGGAACGCTCATATCAAACAGAGATGCTCAGACTACTTCCAATAGTTGCCAATTTTTTTGTTCTGCCTACCATTTTGTTAGGGGATTCTGGCATAGGAAGTTTCGTGATGAATGCCATGCTCTTGGCAAAAATTTTTAAGGGCCAAGTTAAGATAGTCCCCACCATTATCATATTACAAGACTCGAATTTGACACTGGTATTGCATGGCCACCATTTTATGCAGGTCCTGAAACACAAAACACGCATCTCCCTTGTTTGAAAGTAGGGATACGCAGGTCATTCGGGTACATTCATCAATAAATGTTATAAAATATCGAGCACCAGACAAAGTAGGAATTCGAGCAGGTCCCCATATTATAATGAATCATCATAAATGGAATTGAATTCTTATAATAACTGAGTACATATGAAATCCTGTGGCTCTTTGCCAATTCACAAATATCATACTTGAACTCAGAGTCTTTGAAACTCAAAAATAATTTAGGCTTTATTTTTCTAAGATGATTCAAAGATAGATGTCCAAGATGACGATGCCATAAAATTACTTGTTCTTTGTTCGAGCTGCTTCTAACAATACTATTAACTTAACTTGATTTCTGACTTGGATCACCATGCAAATTAAGATAGTATAACTTTTCACATTTAACACTAGAGCCAAGAATCTGGTGCATTGCAATGTTTTAAAATAAATAATAGTTAGGCTAAAATTTGACAATACAGTTTAAGGTTTCAGTGATTTGGCCAATGGATAGTAGATTACAGGAAAAAGAAGGAACAACAAGAACAATATCTAAAATAAAAAAGTTAGAGTTAGATACTGATCCTTCATGGCGACAGGTGTTATACCTCAATTAGCAATCAAAATATTTTGTTGGGTTGATGGTAGGATGGAGGTTAGATGGTGGGTGGAGTTTGTCATATGATCAGTAACACCTATATCAATAATCCATGTATTATTCTGAGTAAGATTTATCATACCTGATGTTTCCCCAAGGTCACCATTTGGTTTTGTGACACTAGAGGTGGCAATTACAGCTTTTTTGAGCTTCTTGCGGGGCTTTCTATTAAAATCCCACCATTCTGGATAGCACACAATTTCATAGCAACGTTCCTTGGAGTGTCCAACTTTACTACAGTGGGCATATGTGTATGTGCTGGACTTACTCGGTACTTTCCCTTTGGACTGTGGTTGAGTCTGAGCCGCTACAAGTACTATATTGTCCAGTAGAACCTTTGGCTCCTCTATCGTCTATCGTTGGTTGTGATCCCTATGCACATATGCATAACTGGACTTAAGATCAAGAGGTGGATCCTTCCGTAGTATTTCACTTCGAGCATTATTAAATTCTAAGTCAAGTCCAGCTAGGAAAATATGTGTTCTAAGCCGAGTAATATGCTTATAGAGTGATATTACTCTATTAACATCCTCCCCTTGAGCACTCATCCAAGCCTCAATCTCCTGAAATATCCTAACAAGCTCATTGTAGTATGCATGTAATGGCTTACCATTCTGACGTGTAGTAAATGATTTTTGATTTAACTCAAATAATTGAGTTTCATTAGATCCATCATAGAAGGTTTTAAAGACAACATCCTATATCTCCTTTGCTATTTGAAGACGAATGAATCTCTGCATCAACATTGGACTCATGGAATTAATAAGCTAGCTTTTTACTCAATTATTATCAATAAGTCATGTCTCCAAAGCTTTATCTCCTGCAGGTGGTTTTGAAGTTGTGCCAGTAAGAAAGCCAGATTTATTCCTGGCTCTAATTCGCATCTCCATGAGTTGTGACCATAGAGGGTAGTTCGTATCATCAAGTACAATTTCAGTAAGGAAGGGAGAATTATCTTGAAGGGTTTGAATGAAAGTTGGTGTTCCATGTGATACAATGGATGTGTTTTCAGTGGACATAGTGGATTTCGAAAGGACTACAACTTCAAAAAATTTCAATACAAAATTTGAATTTAATTTCAATAGGTATGCTCTGATACCACGAAGAATAAAATTCAGAGAAACTAGAAGAGAGAAATCAAGGGAATTGTTTTTTCATATATTCATGAGAAAGGTTACAACCTTTATATATACACCAAATATTCCTATATATGGAAAACCTAATTATACACACTAATTAGGAATAGAAGAACTTCTTAAAAATTAAAGATTTAATTCCTAATATATATAACCAAATCTTTGACTCACTTCAACAATATTAACAAATACAAATCTCTTTTCTTATATCAATTTGAATCACGAAGCAAATTAAAAGGCGATAATCAAATTCAACTGTAAATTTATAAAAATTCAGAAATGTATCTCAACTATAAATTGTTGATATGGGATAATGTATCCACAAGTCCTATAAATTGTCAAAAATTACAATCAAGTCCTAATCTTTTTTTTAATTTAGTCCTATAAGTATTTAAAGTGTTTCACGTTAGTCCACTTCCGTTATCTCAAACGAAATGAACTGACGCGATAATTAGACTCCACCCAATAAACTGATGTGTGTAGTAAACTCATTAGTGATACTGAACCCACAAGTCCTATAAGTTATCCAAAATTTCAATTAAGTCATAAATTGTTTCTCTCCTAATTAACATGAAACAAAACTATTGCACAATATCCTTAAGTGATTCTTTCTTTTCACTTTTATTGTTCTTATTATTGTACAATCTTCCAAAAAATTATCTTTGTTTCAAACATCATGGATTATCATCAACATATATTGAAAAATCTACTAAAAAATTATAGAATCTCTATTTTAGAAATTTCATTGCTCAATATCCAAGAACTACAAAGAGGATTTTATAAAAAAAATAATAAAAATACTAAAAGTGAAAAGAAATAATCACTCGAGGATATTATGCAATGGTTTTGTTTCATGTTAATTAGGAGAGAAATAATTTAGGACTTTATTGAAATTTTAGATAACTTATAGGACTTGTGGGTTCAGTATCGTTGATGAGTTGGCTGCACACATCAGTTTATTGGGTGGGGTCTAATTGTTACGTCAGTCCATTCCGCTTGATATAACAGATATGGATTAACGTAAAACATTTTAAATGCTTCTAGTACTCAATTAAAAAAAAGAAATTTTTTTAGGATTTGATTGCAATTTTTGACAACTTATAGAACTTGTCGATTCATTATCCTAATACAAATCTCATTTTTTATATCAGTTTGAATCACGAAGCAAATCAAAGTGATAATCAAATTCAACTGTAAATTTATAAAAATTTAGAAACTTATTTCAACTATAAATTGGAATAGTTGAATCTTAAAATTGAAAGTGATGGTTAAATACGAAAGATTGAAAATAATAATTAAATTTGAGAGGTTTGTGAAATTATTAACTCTAAACAGTGATTAAATCTAAAGGATTGAAAGTGATAATACAATTTCAGATTTTTTCGTTTGAAAAATTTTCAAAGTACTTTTTAAAAAAAAATAGTTTAGAAAGTGTTTAAAATAAGGTGAATTTTTTTTTTAAATAGTGAATATTTTTTTTAAACGGCGTTTATTTGATATGAGTATTTATCGGCTAACCTATTATTGCAAGTAATGTTTTTTGAAAGTTTTTTTTTTTAATTTTTGATGGTAGGAAATTTTCCTATCATTTGATTAATCATGCAATTTTTTTGAGGGCTTATTTATTTTTTTTTTTTTGTGACAAAATAAGGCTCAAACGTTTTATCCACACTTAAAGAAATGAAAGGGTCCAAAGTTTAAATCAACCTAGGCTTAGAATGACCCATAATGAAATAAAATGGGTCCAAAGTTTAATACAATCAACATTAATATAAAAAACAAATACGGACAATTTCATTCTCTCTCCTCCTTCTCTTCTATCTGCTACTGGTTTTCCTTTTTCTTCTTCTCTTAGTATTTTTTTAAGCGATTTTTGGTCAAAAGTCACTAATTTTTTTATTTTTTGTATTTAATATATATTTATGATGAATTTGAGAATAAGAATTAAACCTTAATGTATATTTTAATAATTTTATGGTATATTTTAGTGTGAAAGTTTTTTCATTTTGATGTTTTAATTCACCGATTGGAATATTTAAATGGTGGATTAAGGTGATATTAAGGTAAAAATTTAAAAGCGTTGTTAATTATACTCCAATTTTTTTTTTTAATATATCTAAAACGCAAATAACCAATGAGAATCTATTTACATGAAAGAATTTCTATACTTATATGCTTTTTTATTTTTATTTTTTAGTATAGTTATTCTCTCTATAAAAAAGAGACTATTTTAAGTGTAATACTTGTATTCTCCTTTAAATTTCTTAATGAAATGAAATTATTCACCGTGTTAAAAAAAATACCAACAATTTAATAAATACACAACCACCATGCACTAAAAACTTCATTATATTTAAGGGCTATAAATTTCCTTTTTTTTTTTACCTGCACCGAAATTTTCATTTTAGTAAAAGAGAACAAACATCATTTTAGTAAAAGAGAACAAACATACAAAAGATACATCCATGAGCATAAATCTAAATTTATCAATAATTACAGATAAAATATTAAGATTAAAATTTTATTAGTCCTTAGATCGAACATATCTACGAACTATAAGGTGTAAATTACACTTATTTTACTCTAATTTTATATTTTTGTGCTTCAAATATAACAACAATCATCACCATTAAAGAGCCCTCAAGCTCTTGATCTAGTAATAAGGGTGTCGAGGATAGTCTTTGAAAGTTGAATATTCAATTCTCCCCTCCACTCTAACCTTTCACAAATCTCTTTGGTCAAAAAAAAAAAATAATCACCGTTAAAGAACAATAAATATTGAGTCTTGACTATCTTCTGATGGATTACCTGCAACTCTATTAAAGAGGATAAATACCGTCCATGAAACATATAGAATCTATCAAAGAATATAAAATCACCATCAACAACCAAAAGCTCCACAGCTGGATCAATAGAGTACCAAAAAACACAATTTCCACTAAAAACACAAAAATTATTGTACTTAATATTATAAAAAAGCAAATAAAATGGAGGTTTTGGCCATTACCACAAAACTACTAATAAAACCCCTAATGTGAAAAAGAGAAAGAACATAGAAAATAGATGTTGTTTGTTCGTTTATAAGCTATAAATTTCTTAAGCTTGAATACTTTTTTAAACAGTGCATCAACCATCACATCAATCAGCCTCCTATTGAATACATGAACATACAAATTACAACAAATAGGAAATGATTTTGGCATTGCTTTCATTTTTTTTTTTTTTTACCTTGATAAAGGATCCATTATCGTTGGAACAGAGAAAAAAATACTTAACTATTAGATTTTAAAAATTACTTTTATGAACTACCGTTACAGTAAATCTCACATGCCAGATAAAAAATTAAATATTAAATTTATGACCTCACCTTTCAATAACAAATTACTCTTTTTTGCATTGCATTTTATATCAATTCTCATCTTAATCTTAATCAAAATTTTTTAATAAAAAATTAAATAATTTAATGGTATATTTTCTTTTAAGACTTCAATAGATTGAAGGTTCAAATTTAATTTTTTCCTCGAAATTAAAATTTATTTAAATTAATATCCAACTTCAAAAACTAAATAAAATTGACAAAATAGAGAATCGATTCTACGGAAAAGAATTCTCAAACAATGAAGAGGAAGTGATGAAAAGTTTGAGATTATCAAACATTAATGTAAAGTGATTAATGAGGTGGTTCTTCCATCCCTCTCAATCATCTTCCATGGCCACAAAGAACCTATTACCCCACCACCTCCATAGCCGCAACAAGTCCACCACGTATAGAACATTGCTATGTGAGCATGGGACTACTCAATTGTATATTGTCCTCAGGGATCGATGGGTTGAGTCAGACATAATTTACTATGAAAAGAATGACATGGCTTCTATAATCAAGTGACTTTCTTTAGCCTTTAGCTAGCTTAGGACACATTCGGTTTAAGGTAGCGACTGTATATATGTACATGTGTAAATGTTAATGTCCATAAATATTTAGCTAATATTTTGATTAATTATAATCCATTTAGTTTGAGACAGCGATTCCTTTACACCAATTTTTTTTACAGTAATCTAATCACAAAAGTATCATAGCGTCGTATAAAAAAATTAAAAAGTTAAAAGATGGAATCCTATTTATTACTATATATTTTGATTTTTTAATAATATATTTTATGATTAATTTTAGACGGATTAAGTTTTATTTTAAAATTTATTGAATGGATCGGTTAAAAATTTTAATATTCAAAAAATGTAAAAATTATTTAAATTCAACATATTTCAAAATTCTCTATAACTTATTTTTTTATTTTTTATTCCATTTAAAATTTTATTTTTAAATATTTTTTGTGTGTTTTAATATAGAAAACAATAAATAGATGGGACTTAAAAATTTGAATAAAATTTGGATTCTATTTGTTAAAAATTAAATTTTAGTAAATAATTTAATTAAAAAACTAAAAATATTTAATTATCACAAAAATTTGTCCCTCAATTAATATTATTTTAATTTAAAAGAATATGACCATAAAAATCAAATAAAATTATTATAATATATTCTATTTTTACTTTATTTGTAATTTTTATTGTAATGAAATTATTTATTTAATTATTTTAAGTCCAACCTCAAATTACTTGATTTAACTGGCAAATCAAGCTCTAAATTCATCATATTTTAACTAAAACATTAACGAGTTTAATCAAATTTAATTTAATTGAATCAAATTTATACTTATAAAAAATCAATTTAATTTAAATTAAATTTTAAATTAAACTTAAATTTAGTAATTTTTCTAACTCAATTCGGTTAATTACAGCAGTGAGTAAAAATGTAAAATCGACCTCTATGATTTTATAACACCATTCTCCATGTTTAGATATCCAACGGTTCATGCGCAGATTTGCCAAAATAATTACAAAAATAGGTGGGCCCATACCCACGCGCTTCTGTCAGGCTAATAATGCATCTCACCCGTTCTTTTGTATAAAATTGTGACCACTCGGGAAGAGTACACTACAACATCACAACCATCCAATACAAAAATAAATCAAATCTAACGGCTCTAAATTCGCTCACATCAAAGCATAAAATGTACACGAGCTTACTGAATGCGCAATCGAGCATGTTCTCCATCGTAGATCAACGATGGTGAGAACATTTAAAGAACCGGACCCAGACCACTTCTTAAGGAAGCGTGACACGTATGATGATGATGACGTCATAAAAATGCCCCTAGATCTAAAAAATTTCTGCTCTTAAATCTCTAGTCTTCCACTGGTGCTCTTCACTCAAAACGAGGCTCATCTTCTCTACTCTCTGAGCTTCCATCTCCACAGTATTTTTCTTCTTTGGGTTTTTGATAGTGAAGTTGAGGTCTTTTTGAGCTTTGGTGATCTGGGTTTATTATAGTTCCATCAGATTGGGGTGGAGCAAAGCTGAACAATGTGATTAGATTAACCATGTAAAAGTGTTTGTTTAATGCATAATGTAGAAATTGATGATGGTTCGATTTGATAAAGCAAAGATGGAGCAGACATGGTTTGAGCCAAAACCAAGAAGAGTTCCTAGAAATGTATGGTTAAAGATTCAAAAATCAATGGGTGTCCTCGTGGGTGGGAATCACACTTCTTCCAGGTTTTGTACTCGCTAAAAATCTTATCTTTCTTGTTGTTTGGCTTCAATCTCTCTTGTCTTTTATAAAAAGATAATATTTTTTCTTGATATTTTGTTGCGAATTGAAATACCCATTGCTTGAAATCCTCTTGTTTGATCAAATCTTTGATAATCTGGTGGCTCGAAAGTGAAAATCTATGGATTTAAAGGTTTTTAGACTTCAGATCCTTGGTGGGTCTATAGCCAGGCGTTTGCTTTTACGTCTATTTATGCTTGCCTCGGCTCTTTCGATTGTTCCTTTGGTGCAAATCATTACTGGAGCTGATCCAGTATTGTTTGATTCTGTGCACTTTCATGAATGTGATGTGCCTTTTACTATTTCAGGCACGAATATTTTTCAGAATCGATTTTTGAAACCTATTTGGAACTCATTTGAGTGTAAGGAAGATGTCAATCTGACCACTGATGTTGTTAGAGAGCTGATGAGTAAGAAATTACTGTTGGATATTAGTGCAAAAGCTCTCTGTGTTGGTGAAGGATCGGCTGCTGCCGTGTATGCATTGCGAGAATTAGGATTCATTAGACCTTGTGGAGCTCATAGACACCCCTTTTTCTCGCTTAAGCATAGAAAATTTGTTTATGAGCTTCAATATGCAGACAATGCCTTTGATTTTGTTTTCTCCAGGGACCTAGATAAGGTTTCGGTCCCTGCTATGCTTGTGCTTGAGATTGAGCGTGTTCTTAAGCCCGGTGGGATTGGAGCTATGCTTGTGGGTGTTACTGGTTTGAATCCAAATGGTTTGATTAGGTCTGCCACACCTGTCTCATCTTTATTGAAGGCTTCCAATGTAGTTCATGTTGGTTATGTTCAAAAGTACACATTGGTTGTTTTCCAGAAAAGAACAGAAATAGTTGATTACTTTGATCGATTTGTCCTGCCTGCTGATTGTCAATCTGTTGCGAGTAACAGACCCTTTATGGAACGTATAGAGCCACTTGTGGAGAATAAGGAAATTGAATTTGAGAAAAGGATTGCATATTTGCCTAATTTCCTTGATGTGGCTTCTAGAAAGAGGTTAGTGTATGTTGAAATCGGGGCAGCAGAGCGTCTGAATTCTAGTGTTTCTGATTGGTTCTTGCCATCTTATCCTGTAGATCACAAGGCGTTCAATGTGTATTTTGTTGACCATAACACTTCAGTCTTGCTATCCTGTGTTAAAAAGCCTGGTGTTACCTTCATTTACTATCCAGGCCTAGCTGGAGAGAAAGCTAATGATTCAGATTCTCAGTTTGAAGATCTGGAACCATCAGAAGAAGAAGAAGAAGAGGCGTTTGATTTCCTTGCTTGGTTTAGAGAAACAGTTGAGCCTGCAGACTTTGTGGTGTTGAAGATGAAAGCAGGGGAGACAGAATTGAAATTCCTTGCTGACTTGTTCGGAAGTGGAGCCATTTGTTTAGTCGATGAGCTGTTCCTGAGCTGCCCAGATCATGTAGATGGCAATGGTGTGACTAGCAAAGACTGCATGGATCTCTTCAAGAGCCTTAGAAGCAATGGAGTGTATGTCCACCAATGGTGGGGAGATTAATCACCAATTGATATGTGGTGAAGTAGTGTTGTTGTCTTGTTTGAACTGTATCCATGCTTCGTTTCTGGTGTTTTCAAGTTATTGTTATTGTTGTTGCCGTTATTGTTCATCGTGTAAGGATGCAGTGAAGACATCCAAAGTTGGTTTCTGGTTGGCCACTTAACTTAAGCTAAATAAACAACCAGTTGTGTTGTCTTTAATGTTATTGAATAATTATCGTTGTGTGTTTTAAGATGTCTCAATTTCTTGATCCAATTTTTTATTTCTTTTGGCAAAAGAACAATTTATGGCAGCAGCTAAGTCGGTAGCTTGCCCCTGAAAAGGATATAAAATATTGAGAACCTGGGATGCTGTTGATTTTGCTTGGAAATGTACAAGCTTTTGTGTGATTGTATGAGGGAAATATGTTCAGCTCCAAGAGAAGGTGTATTGAATTATAGTTGTTAATTGATTTTTTATTTGTGGACGTTTACTTTTGGACACCAATAATGAGAACCGCAAAAGCGTTGGGGTTGGAAGTTGGCTTGCCTAGTTGAGTTGTGAGAAAATGATATGGGTGTGAAGCTTCTAAAACCTTTTTTTATTTTTGTTTTTTAAACATGTGAAGCTATTAAATGATTCCTTTATTGCACTCCTTTACAGGTCATGGGTTCTTCTTGTGCCGATTTTTTAATGTATGATGATATAGTGAGTTGATGTACCGAGATCCCCACTTAGAAAATTGCGTGCACATGGGTCAACAGTACTACACCTTCTCTATTATACACTACTCATGTTTAGGGCTATACACGTCGGGGAGAATTCGAATTAAAAGTTTTTAGAATAAAAATATAAAATTTTTAATAGAGCAGATACGAAGAATATGAGTTTTGCAAATTAAAAATCAAACCGAAATTGATAATTTATTAAAATTATATATATATATAATAATAATAATAAAAATTTAAAATTATGTGTTATAAATGAAATTTAATATTATTTTAATAATTAATTATAATTACTCATTTAATATATATTTTAGATTATAAATACTAATCTATATACTCTATAAATATATAAAAATTAAGTGCATGAATTGTGCCATATAGCATACGTCATGCGACATTTTTTACGATTCATAGGTATTATTCATTGTTGTTACATTTTGATCTTGGTTGTTTTAATTTTACGTGGATTTAACGTATTTCAGTTACATAATTTGGAACAGCGGAAAATGAAGGGTCTTCAAAAGATTTAAAGAAGTAAAGTTATGAAAATTAATTAAGCATGTTAATTATGCAGCCTCAGAATCCAATCTAGCTTTTAAGCCGATTTGGTTTTGCGAACCAAAGCAATCTTCCCCATTCGGTCTGTTGGTGAAAACCGCAAGTGCACGGTATCGACAAGTAGTATAAAAAGATATCGTCCCACAGAGACTTTTAATCTAATCACCTATTTACTAATTCCTTGTTGTTTAAAGTTAAAATTTAATATAAATTCAAAAAGAAAAAT
>CATIWM010028453.1:0-17233 GCA_949671775.1 Mallotus repandus | reverse complement strand
AAATATGGAAAGTATCTCAACTGAAAAGAACTTTAAAAAAATGTCTTTTTTTCTTTCAATTATATAATTCTCAGAACATAAGCTAATTATATAAAATGATTAAGTAATTCTTGACTGGCTTGAATTTGGGTTTTCCTTTTTGAGTTTGGATCTCATTTTCATGAATTATGAATCTTACCAATTAATTATATATGTGTCTAAGTTTCGTTGCGCTGTTTCAGACTTTTAAGCTTTGACTATTCAACATGCATTTCTTCCTCTCCCAACAAAAAAAAAAAAGGTATTCCTTTCTTTTTAGAGATAATAAATTCATAAGTCCCGTAAGTCATCAAAAAATTTAATTAAGTCCTAAAAAAATATTTTTTTGATTGAGTTCTAAAAATATTTAAAGTGTTTCACGTTAGTCATATACTATTATCTCAAATGAAATGAACTGATGTGACAATTAAACTCCACCCAATGAACTGACATATGCGTCCAACTCATCAATGATACTGACCTACAAGTTCTATAAGTAATCAAAAATTTCAATCAAGTCCTTTTTTTTAATTTTTATTATAAAAATATAATTAAACCGAACCAAACCGATGAATTTCCAAAATATTTTAAATTATATGGGTGTTTATGGTTCGTTTTGATTGGTTTATAAAAAAAATATAATTATCAGTTTTTAAATATTTAAAATTTTAATAAAATTATTTAACACAAAAAAATTCAAACTAGAATGATTTAAATTCATTTTAGAAAATTGGCTTGGTTGATTTTCTAAAAAAATTAATAAATAAAATAAATATAAAAAATTAGCAATAATAGATCTCCTAAATATTATTAAATAGTGCAAAATTACATAAATTTATCAAATTTAAAACTGTAAGAAAAAAAGTCAAATCAATAGAACCGAAACCAGTTTGGTTCTGTTCTATTCGGTTTTGATCCTTATTCGGTTTAGTTCAATTTTAACTTTTGTTCGGTTCAATTCATTTTTATCCTTATTTTTTTATTTATTTTGGTCTTGATCAAAATGGAGCCGTTTTGATCTCCTTTCCCCATCAGCAATTACATATGTCAATTGAAAGTTAGATTAAATTGAAAGAAGTAGAAAAATTAACTGTCCTAATTGATACAAATTAAAAAATAGAATTTTAAAAAAAATCGGCCTATAGTTAAAGATAAATGAGACCATTTTCTATATTATTTGCCCCTTAAATTTATAAAATATATTTTTATTATTAAACTAATTGTTTAACAAATGTTATTTCACATGAATTTATCATTAATTATTAATTGACTATAAAAATGAATAAAAAATCAAATAACAAATTTTGTTTTTAATCTAATCAAAATTTAACTCAAAAAATTTTTTTAGGATTTGATTGAAATTTTTAATAATTTATAGGACTTGTAGGTTCAGTGCCATTGATGAGTTGGTTGCACACGTCAGTTCATTTGATGGGGTCTAATTGTCACTTCAGTCCATTCCGTTTGAGATAACAGTATAGGACTAACGTGAAACACTTTAAATATTTTTAGAATTCAATTAAAAAAAATATTTTTTTAGAACTTAATTAAAATTTTTAATAACTTATAGGACTTATAAATTCATTATCCTTAAACAAGAATAATTATTAACTAATTCAAATATTATAAGAACTTTAATTGATTCATGTCAAACTATATAAATTTTATAATAATAATAATAAATTTTATAATAAGTGTAAAACTATCCTAACAGCTATTTTTATTTATTAACTTTAAATTGAAAATTTTAATTAAAATAATAAATATTTTAAAATTGGAATCAGCGGATATTGTGGATAATGTTTAGTGAAAGAATATCCATTTACTCACACGTAAATCTACTGGTGGTTCACGGGCGAAATGGCTAATTGGCCTGAATTTTATGACCAGTGGCACTGTTACAGGAAGTGGATGGAGATAGATGCGGCTTGTCACTGTGCAGTGGTCTGTGGACAGTGTTGAGTGGGTTGGCAGGAAAGGAATTGGTGCGTTAATTTTGCATGGACCTACCATTATTGGCGTTGGAATCATCTCGAAGAAGGGAAAAAAAGATAAGGGTCAAGGGCGTAGTAGCTAAGGAAGTGCTGTGTAAAAATTCATTATGATGTTACGGGTTTTGATTACTGAATTTGTTACGCTGAATCAAAATTGATGATCAGGTCTTTTTCATATGTAATGTATAGCCAATTCCGGCCAGCTGTGTTATTTCATATTATGAGCCTCAGTTTAGAACTTGATTAGTTACAAGATATTTGGATTTTATAATTGTTAGAGGTGCCGTTCCATTAATGGAATAGTGATGTTCATCGAAGTATCATCTTCAATTTTGTTATTAATAAAAAGGTTGAAACCATAGGTAGACTACTGGACCATATGAACTACAAAAAGTAGTAGTTCTCATCACTCCATTTTGATTCAAGTAAAAGTTTAATTTTATAAATTTAAACTATACACTTTGTAATGTTATTAAAGAAAGAGGCTATTGGACCTTTGCATCACTTGCTTTATATATATATATATATACATTTTTAATTTATTTTATGATAATTTTTTTTTAACAACCATATTTTTGAGAGTCTGGGGGATTCTAACCCCCAACTTTAATTTGGTGTCAATCTCCGTATCTGAATGATAGATCATCCGACATAGGTAAGATTGACTATTTTATGATAAACTTAGAAAATAATAATTTTTGAATTAATATTAACACTTCATTATTTTTTAAAGCATATTGGTGTCAAAAAATCACTATTTTTTTAACTTTGACAAATTTATACCAAACTTTTAAATTTGACAAAACTAACCAATTTGATAAATTATTTGCAATTTTAACACAATTGCAAATTGGTTATTATATGACATACAAGGTAAAGTAGCTAATATCTATTTTATGAATTTCACATCCACATCATTTAAATACTAATTATAATAGTTAATTAGACTTCAATCTTAATAATTTTTAAAAATATAAAACGGGAATAAAAATTTTATTGAATTTGTAAAGACTATATTCATTTTTTTTTTACATAGTTTAAGCCTCCACATGACTATATAACTATAATAATAGATATTAGCTAATTTATCGTAAAATGCCTCATATGTATTTTATTTTTTTAATTTAATGCCAAATCACAATTGTACTATAATTGCAAATAATATGTTAAACTGTGCTAAAGTTATAAATAATATGTCAAATTGATATAATTTTATGAAGTTTCAAAATTTCGTAAAAGGTTGTAAATATTGTGATTTTCTTATCGAAATAAGCCTTGTTTTAAACAATCTTAAGAATACATTTTTTTTTGGAAATTTAAGAATACATGCTTATATATTGATTTAATACATTTAAAAAATTATTAAAAAATATTAACCTCAAGAATCTAATATAGGTTATTTAAAAAACCTTGCTTGAAGTAGATAAAGCATACACATATACATGGCTTGATGGTGTAGATATACAATTCATTATTATAGGAGGGTGTGCTTCAGCTACAAAAGTAATTTTCATTTGAAGAGAGGAAAAAAAAAAAAAAAAAGAAAGGGAGACGGGAGACAGACATTCTATAGCGCATAATTTATTGGGCCTTTAGTGGCCCTCAACATTGAAGTCCAGTATGGCATATATGCCCTCGCCATCAAAAGAACTGGCATGTACGTATACGGTTGTGGGCATAAAGAGGCGAAAGTTAGGTGAGAATTGTCCAATATGTTCTACCCGATTTCTTTCTTTTCTTGAACAATTGCATGTTTTGGATAATTAACCATCCTAAAAGCAACGTAGCCTTCTGAATACAATTTATTTCATTTAGCTAAATTACTAGCTCTCAAATAATGTTGCAACTCTTCTTTTGACATCAGAAATGGAACTCTACAGCATCAGAGCAGGAATTAGTTATATATAACAAGAGCATTCTCATTCACTAGCTAATGACTCGCAATGGCATTCAAGGGATCCGCCCATTGTATATTGGCTAAAAAAATCACTAGCTACTATAATGTGTGATATGAGTAAGCAAATACTTAAAAGGTGTAGGACAACAGAGATTAAAAGAAATTCAATATTTTTGTTAATAGTTCATGCTACAAAGTATAAATGAATGAATTAAATAATAAAATTTTAAAGAACCAATATATTTTGCTACTATGTCTACATATTTTATACATTAACATGTGTGAGCACGTCCCTCTCTTAAACCAAAGTCGAACAGGTTGTAGTTAAAGGGTCAAACAAAGCAGGAAGCAAGTATTTTCTGCCATTAACTCCATGTGCATTGTAGCTAGCACCAGTTGTAGCATCCACCAACAAATCCCCAGCATAACCAGGATAAGCTCCTTTGCCGTAAACCCCAGTACAAGCCGATGCAGCCTCCAAAGGAGCCTCCTTTGGACCTTGGAAGTAGCCATTTCCGAACGGATTTGTAGCAGTCCCAGCCAAAAGGCTAGCCAAATTGATCACCATTCCATCAAGACCCACATCATTGTTGGGAGCAACAAGTGAGCTTTGTGGTCCATAAATTGGCTGGTGGAATGGCCAAGCACATTGACCTGGGCACTGAGTCTCAGAATTCCCAACCCAAATGTAAGCAAACTTGGTGTTCTTGCCATTGATTTTTTGAGCAGCCAGTGAAGAACCATGAGTCCCACAACGGCTAGAGCAAAACCCATCAACAGCTACATCAGCTGATGTTAAAACCACGTTAATTGCATCTTTTTGTCCACCCTTTGATGCTAATTGAACAATTTGCTCATTAGAAAGCGATTTGCCTAACGAATAGCTCTCATCCAAAATCTGGGTTCCCAAGGAGAGTTTAAGATGAGTCTTAGATTTGATAAGATGGTAGAACTTCTCAGTACCCTTCCACCATGAAGCAACAGAAGGTTGATCCTTGGTATCTTGGGTAGAAGAGGAGACAGAAGTAACGAAATCAGACACAATTGCACGCTGAGAAGGTTTAAAATTTCCATACCAAATCAAGTTAATAGAAATTTTTCCAGTAAGAAGAGGGCCATTGTGGTACTGAAACAACAAAGGTTGATCAGACTCTACCAGTTTCCTTGCTGCAGAGCTAACATGAACAAAAGCCACCAACAAAAAGAGCTTCATAAGAGAATGTGCAATAAAAGAGGCCATAATGGATTTAAAAACTCTTTTTTTTTTTGCTTAATTCAAAACAAGAGTCGAAAAGAAAACAGAGGAAGTGAAGAGAAGAGGAGGACACTTGATGTTTGGAGTGAGGAGAAAAGAATGAGTAAAAGGGTATATATAGTGCTGATAAATGGCTTGGATGCGAAGGCGAGGGAACTTACGTGGAAAGGGTTAGAGTTGATAAAGTAGAGGTGCCAGTTAAATAACGCGTTGTTGGTTTTCGTAATTGCGCAGCTAACAGTAATGGGTTTTTGAAGCAAAATGATAGTTTAAAAACCACAGCTGCTAGCCAGCTAAGGTTAGTGGGGCTGAGACAACAAAAGTCGTGCCAAAGAGTAAGTGCTAAACGACAAGAGTTTGTGCTCTTTGGTCAGAAACTCAGAGGCACATTTTGGGAACTGTTAACAAAAGCCTCTTTACTCATATCCCATAGTTATTGTCGACAGCCTGAGCAGTGCAAGCAACCTGTTACTTTCTTTTTTTGAACAAATTTTGTAGTAGCATTTATCTCGTGCATCGCCATAACTAAACTTGCAATTTCCGTTTGAGATTTGTATTTTTCCGTTTAGATATTGTGTTAAACCCCGAAAGGTTGGAGTAGTTATGGGGCAGCAAGCAATGTGTGATTAATTAAGCAAAAAAAAAAAAAAAAAAGATTGAAATCGTTGGATTTTTAGGGTCAGGCTGCAAGGATTTTCTTTGTAAATTTCTTCTTGTGAAATGGATGGCCTTCTTTTGACAGGATTAGTGTGCCCAACTGGCGCAGAAGTTTACCAAAAAAATTGTGTTAAAGATGCTTCTGCTAGCGTTATGTTACAACGAACTAGCTGAAATGTTCTTACCAGTGGAGGCTCTACCGTTACCATATGTGAATGTATTCTTATGAATTGGATTAAAAGAGTAAACATTTTGCTAAGGAGCCTTACATCAATTGGTCTAGAGAAGATCCTCCAATTCTACAAATTTCAAGTTCAAATTATAAACGGTGCAAAGTATTGGACTAAAATGTCCATTTCTAGCCACAACTATGATGTATAGTAATAATAATAGGTTATTGTTTGAATATCTAGTACAAAATGGTTAAGGTTCAAACTCTGCTCTTCTCGTGTTCATATTTTTTACTACTTGAACTATTTGTAGGGACATAATAATAGTTATTGATAATTAACTGGACAATGATATATGTCACTAGTAGTAATATGAAAAGTGTCGTCTGTGATGCTAAAAGATAAAATTTTTTGAATTAAAATTATATGTTGGTCCTATATGAAGGGGCTAATCAATTGAGAGATGATGACATAAAAAGAATTTCTCTTGCATGGACAACACTATTCATGTAGTTACTAATAACATAAATCATTTTCTTAATTATAATAGATTTTTTTGAGAACCCTAATTATAATAGTTGATAATAGTTGTAATTGATAATGATGGTTGTTGTAATTAAGTTTTCTTCAAGGCGAACAAACTGAAAAAAAGAAGAGATTTTGATGTGAACAATCTAAAGTTCAAATTTTATCATTGAAAATTTCTAAAAATTAAATTCCATTAGATTTAGAAAAGGAGGATTGTCCTCCTAATTGAACAGTAATACTTCACCATTTCACCATATGACTTGAAAGCTTGAAAGCAAGTTATAAGAAGGATTAGGAAAAGAGAGAAATTATCAGAATCTTATTTGGCAAGAAAAAGAACAATTAACTTTATATGCTATCAATTCAAATTTATATTTTTGTTTGTTCATGCGTGTAAGGATCGAGTTCCATATTTCATTCTTAAATCTCAAGCCAAAATGATTTCAAAGCGTCCATTGTCTGATTAATTTATTACAACCATCGTTTGATAAAACTGACAAATTACTTTAGTGAATTTTGCTTCTGTTTTTGATAATTGCTTGGAGCCTTGGACTTGAAAATATTTTTTTGAGCGATTAAAACAAAAAAATGATTCATTAAGGATTAGCTTTTACAAGCAATCTTTATCCAAAATAGCAAGCAGGAAGGAAGGCAGACACTGGATCCAATCAATATTGCAAGAGCGATGTCTGGCCAGCCAATCTGCAGCAGTATTTGCGAATCTCAAACAACAGAAAACACAAAACTAAAGTCTCTCCTTAGAGCAAATATATCATCTATAATGGCAGCTATCTCCCAAGGAGGGACTTTCCTACCCCGAAGAATGTTGAATAAAATAAGAGAGTCCATTTCTACCACACAGTCCTATTCAGAGCTTTAATCACAAAACAAGCTTTATCCAAAATGGTGCATTTTCATCAATTTCACTCTTCAAATAAAATTTGATGAAAATGCACCATTTATTTGCTCAAGCAAAAAATAAAACCTCATAAGGTGGAGTTTGATAAGAACTTAATTTCCATGTTCGCTACTAATATTTGATAAAATACAAATCGAAGTACAATAGAAAAGAATCAAAGAATTTCTTCTATTTTTTTTCTACACAATAAAAAACACCTAAGCCAGCATTGTCTAATGATCCTTCTTTAGACTACAGTAGAACAAGTTGAGGTTGATGGGTCAAACAAAGCAGGAAGCAGGTATTTCCGGCCATTAACGCCATGTGCATTGTAGCTAGCACCAGTTGTTGAGTCCTCCAACAAATCCCCTGCATAACCAGGATAGGCTCCCTTTCCATAAACACCAGGGCAAGCTGATGCAGCCTCTAAAGGAGCCTCCTTTGGACCTTGAAAGTAACCATTTCCAAAGGGGTTGGTCACAGTCCCAGCCAGAAGGCTAGCCACATTGATGACCATGCCATCAAGACCCACATCGTTGTTGGGTGCAACTAGAGGTGTGCTCTGAGGTCCATAAATAGGCTGATGGAATGGCCAAGCACATTGTCCTGGGCATTGAGTTTCAGAATTACCAACCCAAATGTATGCAAATTTAGAGTTCTTGCCATTGATCTTTTGAGCAGAAACCGAAGACCCATGAGTACCACACCTACTAGAGCAAAACCCATCAACAGCTACATGAGCTGATGTCAAAACCACATTAATTGCATCTTTTTGTCCACCCTTTGATGCTAACTGAAAGATTTGCTTAGTAGAAAGCGATTTGCCTAACGAGTAGTTCTCATCCAAAATCTGGGTACCCAAAGAGACTGCAAGATCAGAATTTTTCTTAGACTTGATGAGATGATAGTACTTTTCAGTAGCCTTCCACCAGGCAGCAACAGAAGGCTGAGCTATTGTGGGCTTAACAGAAGACAGGGAAGAGACAAAATCAGAGATAATGGCACGCTGTGAAGGCTTGAAATTTCCATACCATATCAAATTGATAGAAATTTTGCCAGTAAGAAGAGGGCCATTGTGGTACTTAAACAAAGGTGTTTGTGGAGTTTTAGCTGATTCAGTTAATAACCTGGCTGCAAAATTAAGATGGAACAGAGAGAGGAGGAGAACCAGAGGCAGGAGCAAGAAACGAACTGAAAAAACAGAGGCCATTGATAGATTTGATGACTAAAACTTACTGGGTATGAGCAGAAGTGAGGACTGGATTGAGTGACATGGAAGAGACTATATATAGCGATGAATTGATGATGGGTTTAAGAGTATAGAAGTGGGTAGAGAAGAAGCTACGCGGAATTGGTAAGGTTGGCGAACAACTGGAAGGAAGCGAAAGATGAGATGACAGCAAGATTTATGCGCGTTGGTTTATTAATTGGGTAATGCGCGGTGCGGCTGCTCTCGCTTTCAACAAAATCTAATTTACCATTACAGCGTTGGCCAGCTAAGGTCAATTTGCACAACCTTAATTATTATGAAGTTGATAGCTTCGCTGAATTCCAATTAGTGTTATTTTTTATATTATTTTACTTTTGCTCTGTGATCTTATTTTTTCAGCTGGAACGATTTTTTTTTTCTTTTTCCCCTAAAGCTTGGATATACATGCAAAAGCATTGTGTCACGTTTCTTGCATTTATCAAAAATAAATTCAATTGCTTGCACCCTTTTATTAAGACGGCCCAAAAGTATTATTATAGGAAATTTTTATTATGAGCTATTTGAAAAAATATATGTATAATATATAATTAGTCGTGAATCTAATATATACATATTTTAAAATAAATAATTATAATAAAATAAAAATTACAAATTAATTAAATATAAAAGTTAGAATTTATTATTTTTTATTAAGAGTAAATATTATTTTTAATATGTATACTAATAATTATTGAATAAATAAAATTAAATAAATTATTTTTAATTTTTGTTACTATAACTTTTTAATTATAATAAGTTAGTTTTTAAAATTATTAGATTAGTATTATAATATATATAGTAGTGTTTTAGTTGAAATTAATAGTAAATAAATATTTGAGTGATTTAAGGTAAAAAAAAATATACAATATATAAATATTTTTAGAATTTGAATAACATTGAGATATGTATAATAGTGTTTTAGTTAAAAAATAATATTAAATAAATATGATAAATATATTATTTTTTATGGTTTGACAATAAATAATTCTTGTCAAAATTTTAATTTAATAACTTTAAAGCTCAATGTATATATATATATATTCTGAGTATAGAATCCTTACAATACTAATTTTAACGATGGAATTGGAATAACTATAAACTTTATAAATTGCGTGTACTATACTCTCTGTTACAAGCAAGCAAAGTCTTATGGAAACTATTAACTACTTCATACCACTTTATATATATATATATAAACCTTTGAATTTTATTTAAAAACAAAACTGTTTTTAAGTAAACCTTACGATAAAAGTCAACCTGTTTTTTTTTTTTTTCTAACATCTGATTTTGTAAATAATTGTTATTATAGTCACTCCACCTATGAAAATGATGTTATATTCACTTTGTCTATATATTATTTATAGAAAAATATTTGCCATTTTTATGTTTTTGTTTGGGGTTAAATTGTAGTAATTAGAGTCAAGTTGAATCTAAATAGCGGTAGTGTATATATATATATATATGCAAATAAATTATAATCATATGAAGTCTAAATTATTTCATAATTTATGTGGAATTTATTTGTGTTTTCTTATCACATTTTTCTACATAATATGGGCAATCCTCCACTTTTAACTTCACAAAAATAGGATTAGAACTCTGCACTTAGAAATATCTTTAGTGAAAAGTTACAATTTCTCGCATTTTTAGTTAAGGGTTAAAAATTATGATGATTAAGATGATGGTCAGCAAATGGGTATTTTTATAGTGATCAATGGGTTGAATTCTCAAAAGCCCATTTCTTGGCAATGCCTTTTTTTTTTTTTTACCATTTCTTGGCAATACTAAGTTCAAACAATGTAGCTGCATCTGCAAACTAATTTGGCAAAAGAGTATCATCGATTAAAATTTGTTACTGGACATCCAGTAATACATTACCAAAACTATTGGACTTTTATTAATACGAATGAATGAACAAATTAATAAAAGAATATCAAGAATCTCTTTTATAATAAACTCCTACATAATATGTAATTCTGTGTATTTGATGTGCATTAACATCTAATTAAGCAGGTCATGTGACCCCTTTTCAGACCAAAGTTGAACAAGTTGAGGTGGAGGGATCATATAAAGCAGGAAGCAAGTATTTCCTGCTGTTGATGCCGTGGGCATTATAGCTAGCACCAGTTGTAGCGTCCACCAACAGATTCCCTGCATAACCAGGATAAGCTCCCTTGCCATACACCCCAGGACAAGCAGATGCAGCCTCCAGTGGAGCCTCCTTTGGACCCTGGAAATAGCCATTTCCAAATGGGTTGGTAGCAGTCCCGGCCAAAAGGGTAGCCAAATTGATCACCATTCCGTCGAGACCCACATCATTGTTGGGAGCAATCAAAGGTGGATTCTGTGGTCCATAGATTGGCTGGTGGAATGGCCATGCACATTGACCTGGGCATTGAGTCTCAGAATTTCCAACCCAGATGTAAGCAAATTTGGAAGTCTTGCCATTGATTTTTTGAGCAGCCATAGAAGAACCATGAGTTCCGCATCGGCTAGAGCAGAACCCATCAATAGCTACGTCAGCTGAGGTCAAAACCACATTGATAGCATCTTTTTGGTTAGCCTTTGATGCCAACTGAACAATTTGCTTATTGGAAAGTGATTTTCCCAAAGAATAGTTCACATCAAGTGTCTGGGTGCCCAAAGAAAGCGCAAGAGGAGATGTTTTTTTGGATTTGATGAGGTGATAATATTTTTCAATCGCCTTCCACCATGCAGCAACAGAGGGTTGTTGTTGTTGGGTTGGTGCAGGTTTAGAAAGAGAGGTAATAAAATCAGTTACAATAGCACGTTGAGAAGACTTGAACTTGCCATACCAAATAAGGTTGACGGAGATTTTGCCACTGAGAAGAGGGCCATTGTGATAGCGGAGCAAAGATTGGTCCTCTGTCAGGGATGACTCGCTTAGTTTTCTCGCAGCTGAGCTAAAATCAACCAGACAGACCATTAGAATAACCAAGATAAGAATATTGGAGGAAACGGAAGAGGCCATACTGTATGCAACTTCGATGATCTTTAGCGTTGAGAAGAAATAAGAAGAAGAGGAGATGATGAAATATGTGATTAAAGATTTGCAGTGAAGAGAAATAGAGTGGGATTGTGGCACTATATATAGTGCTGAGAGAAGCCTTTCGGTGGGGGAGAAGCGAAGAAGGTGGCTCGAAAGAGCGAAAAGTGCCAGAGAGATTATTAAAACGCGTTGGGAGCTAATCAGTGGACAGCTTAATTGGACAACAAGACATGAAAAATGATGAAAGGGGAATTAGACGTAACACGCATAATAATTGAAATGCCATTTGGCTGGGCATTGCCAATGCCAACCAGCAGCCTCTACATCGTTACTGGGGCCGCCTAAGAATGGTGTATTTTCGGCTGCTCCAGCATAATTCACAAGCAACTATCATTTAATTTTTCCTTGAAGGTTTGCTTCCATCATAAAGCTTGATAAAGTTCAGTTATTATTTTTTTTTTGAATTCAAGGTTGCGTTGCAAGCTGCATTATGATTCATACATTTGGCATTTGATGCAAACTAGTTTGACATCACAACATAATAATGAAAACAACTTCGGATGCCACATATTCTGGTGAGGGTTCTTCTCAAATTTGGAACCTTGATTTCCTGATAAGAATAGTATTATTCTTGGAATTATTTAGTAATGTGTTGTACCATTTTCCTCCATAAAATTGGTTTGCCACATTTTGCAGGGAGTACTTCTATTATCAAGTGAGGAAGATCCAAAAAAAAGGAAAAATTGAGATTAATAACGAACTTAAAGCCATGATTGAGAGGCCCTTTGGCATTGTCCCGTTTTTTTTTTTTTTTTTAATTTTTAATTTGTTATAACTGCTTTGTTAGAATCCAATTTTTTTTTAAAAAAAAGCTTCTGTCAAAAGCAGAAAAAATAATTAAATATTTCAAAAGTTTGAAAATTTTTTTGAATCCGAAAAACATTATATAGTAGTTCTGATTTAAAATAAGTTGAAAAGTCAAACTAATAAAAAATATATATATATACATAGAAATGTTTCTTGTCGCAGGCTCGCTGTAAAAGCAGAAATAAAAAAATAGGAGCGGGGTATGATATGATAAAAATAGACATATGCCCCCTTGATTGCAAGTGGCAGTTTGGTAAAATAAAAAAATTAATAAAAACGGCTTGCTAAGAGTATCACTACATATATATCAAATGTTGAGCTCTAAAGTCATTAAATAAAAAATTTGACAAGTGTTTATCTTCATATTTAAGTATTTATTTTAAAAGCTAATGTGTCGAAATATTAAAAATTTTAATTTTTTATTAAAAATAAAATATTTACCATATTTATTGAGTATTATTTTTTAACTAAGACACTATTATATATATCTTAATATAACATAAGTTTTAAAAATGTTTATATACTATATATATTTTTATCTTAAATCACTCAAATATTTTTTTCAAATCATTAAAAATTTAAAAATATAATAATTATTTAGTATTGTTTTTCAACTAAAATACTACTATATGGACTCTAATACTAATTTAATAATTTTAAAAAACTAATCTTATTATAACTAAAAATTATTGATAACTCATAATCGTATCTTTGCTCGTGGAACCTGCATCGACGAGAAGGACGGGTGAAGGGGCAAAGTTTCCCCCATAAACACTCTGAAGATTAAGTCAGTAATTGTATATAAAGAATAAATATTGAATAGCAGAATATGAGAATGAATGAATCTATGAGATATGATCCATGAATGATATGTATATATAAGGAGAGGTTATACATAAACCTACTTAGAATGTGATTCCTTGTTGATTAGGGTCACTATCCTTCTTGGATTAGGTTTCCCTTACTCATACTGATCCAAATACCCCATTCTTTCAGCGTTTGGAGTCCTTTTCCACATAGAATATTTATTTGGGTTATCAAGAGTCCCCCCGAGTGTTGTTTGGATATTTATGTCCGAATGTTGTTCCTATCAAGTATGATTGTTCACCCAAGTGTGAATTTTGTATACTCAAAATGTTACAGTCGAGTATTTATTTTGTTTGTTTGCTAGATACTCGGGATGCTATTGTCGAGTATAGTTAAGCACATTGCGCTCAGATTCTAGATACTCGGGATGCCACTGTTGAGTATCGGTGAGCACCTCTCGCTTAAATTCTAGATACTCGGGATGCCACTGTCGAGTATCGGTGAGCACCTTTTGCTTAAATTCTAGATACTCGGGATGCTACTATCGAGTATTGATGAGCACCTCTTGCTCAAATTCTAGATACTCAGGATGCTACTGTCGAGTATCAGTGAGCACATCTCGCTCAGATTCTAGATCCTCGGGATGTAACTATCGAGTGTCTTCGAGCACATCTCGCTCTAATCATTTAGGATCGTTTGATCTCCCTCAATAATTAACAATCAGTTCTTGAGGTATTTTGAAGATATACTAACATGATTAACACATGTTTCTGAAATCTCTATGCACAGAGCTATAATATGATGCACCTTTATTGTTATCAATGTGCATGTAAATATATGAATAAGTCCATGCAATGAGTCATATGTACTCCAATAAAATAAATAATAAAAAGAAAACTATCTTTTGATGTGCTCTTGTCCCACCTTTGATGTAACAAATATTTATATTCATGTGTTTGCTCAATTATTGCTGATGTATTTGAAGCTGAGATCTTCATTAGCATGTGTTTATAATAAGCACAAGAGTGTGTGTTTAATGTGTTGAATGAATATAATGAGCAATACGTAAGGTATATATAGAGGTAGATGTTCACAAACCTTCAAGGATTAGGATCCTTATGCCTATAGGTCTTAAACTCCTTTGTGGACAAGTAACCTTAACCTACTAGGAATATGTCTTTCCTCATGAGTCTAATATCTTCCCTTTTGAGGATCAATCCAAATCCTATTAAGATACGGGATATCAATAGTCCCTCCCCCCCAAACCTTACCAGATATTTATGTCTGAATATTAATTGAATAAAGAACGTTCGTTGAAACCTGATATGATGAGTATCAACTAGAAAATGATGAGAATTGTGTAAAGTGTTTCGAATGTGAGCATATATTGTTTGAATGTGAGATGCTTGGGATTCAACTATCGAGCATCGTATGATCATATATTGCTTGAATGCTAGATGCTTGAGATTCAACTGTCAAGCATCGTATGAGCATACATTGCTCGAATGTGAGATACTCAGGATTCAACTGTCGAGCATCGTATGAGCACATATCGCTTGAATGTGAGATGCTCGGGATTCAACTATAGAGCATCGTATGAGCACATATCGTTCGAAGGTGAGATGCTCGGGATTTAACTGTCGAGCATCATATGAGCACATATCGTTCGAAGGTGAAATGTTCAGGATTCAACTGTCGAGCATCATATAAGCACATATCGCTCGAAGGTGAGATGCTTGAGATTCAACTATCGAGCATCATATAAGCATGTATCGCTTGAAGGAGAGACACTCAGGATTTAACTATCAAGAATCGTATGAGCACATATCACTCGAAAGTGATATGCTCAGGATTCAACTGTCGAGCATCATATGAGCACATATCGCTTGAAAGTGAAATGCTCGGGATTCAACTGTCGAGCATCATATGAGCACATGTCGCTCAAAGGTGAGATGCTCAGAATTCAACTGTCGAGCATCATATGAGCATATATCACTCAAAGGTGAGATGCTTGGGATTCAACTTTTGAGCATCATATGAGCACATAACGCTCGATGGTGAGACGCTCGGGATTCAACTGTCGAGCATCATATGAGCACATATCGCTTGAATGTGAGATGCTCAGGATTCAACTGTTGAGCATCATATGAGCACATATCGCTTGAATGTGAGATGCTTAGGATTCAACTGTTGAGCATCATATGAGCACATATCGCTTGAAGGTGAGACGCTTGGGATTCAGCTGTCGAGCATCATATGAGCACATATTGCTCAAAGGTGAGATGCTCGAGATTCAACTGTCGAGCATCGTATGAGCACATATTGCTTGAAGATGAGATGCTCAGGATTCAATTGTCGAGCATCATATGAGCATATGTTGACTGTAGCAATAATCAATCTTGATTTTGATCTTAAAAAACTTGATTTTGAACATTTAACATGTTTTTTTAAGTGTGTATAAGCTAGGACTATAATGGAAATCAAAATGAAGCTAAGCATGCTTTTGGGCTAAATCAACCTTCGGGATTCCAGGAAGATTTTAGAAGTTTTAGAATTTTTACATTACAAGCTTTCCAAATTGATCTTACTTGTTAAAATCTAAATTCATTTAGGTCTAGAAATCTTCAGTTAAAATCAGCATATGCAGTTTTTATTTCAATATGAGCAGCTCTTAGTATTTCAAAAATATCTTGAGCTACAGATGTCCGATTGAAGTGATTAAAAGTGATATGGAAAGATAAGACAAATACCTACAACTTTTATGAAGAAATCTAAGGCTGATTCGATCTTATTTAATGTTAAAAAGTCATAATCCCGACCGGGATCATGTAAGTCCCGATCGAACCAAAATTGCATCAAATTGAAGAATTTATCCATAATATATCCCGAGCCAATGTATCGACTGGGACAAGTGTGATCCTAACTAGGATCAGGTCAGTTATGATCGGGATCAAGGGTATCTTCAAACATAACGACTATAACAGACATATTTTTGAATATCCTGATCGGGATCAGTGTAATCAGGACCGAGACCAGCGTTTTTACAGGCTAAAAGTCTAAATTTCATCCAAATGAAGTTTGAATTTGTTGGAAATAAAATTATTATTTCCAACAACTATAATTGAATTGCTCAACTATAAATACAACCTCTGAAGATCATTTAGAGGTTAAGAAACTTGTTTTTCATTTATACATTCTCAAACATTCAATTAACGCTCAAAATTCTCTTTAATTCATTCTTGTATTTAGTAAACTCTTATGAGAGTTTGGTGAGTTTTAGAATAGAAATTCTTATTCCTTTATTTTCTGGGGTTAGAGAAAAGGGAAGTGAGGTTTTATTCTAAAGAAATTGGTTTAAGTGTTTAACCATTAAAACACTTGGGAATTGGTTTTAGTGTAAGCCTTGAAAACACCTGTGAATCGGTTTTTGAGTAAGCCTTGAAAACTCAAGTTGTAAGGTTTGAGTTGAGCCTAAAACTCAAGTTGTAAAAATTAATCTAAGGGAATAGATTGTGGTGATTCAAAATCCTAACTTGGGGATAAGTTAGGTAGAGATGTAGGATTGTTGAGAATTTGAACTCCTTAAATACATCATTCTTCTTTCTCAACATTCTTTCATTTTTGCTTATTTGTTTTTAAATTTTAATTTTTGTTCGATAACCCTATTCACCCCCCCCCTCCCCCCTCTAGGGCATTTTCATTTGGTATCAGAGCTTGAATTCTAGGCACTTCATTGCTAGAATACAAGATCATGGGGAGTAAAAACATCTCTTTTCTTATACCATTCTTTGATGGTAGTGATTATCCTCATTAGAAGTTCAAAATGGAGCTCTATCTTGATTATGACTCCATCAAACTTTGGGACATTGTCCGAAAAGGTTAG
>CATIWM010028435.1:0-13791 GCA_949671775.1 Mallotus repandus | reverse complement strand
ATATATATATATTTATTTATTTATTTACTTACTTATTTATTTAATCTTCCATAGAGATAATTATTGGGCTAATTAACCCAAGTCTGGTTTGGGCTTGTTCTAAGTGTGCGACCTTGTAGGTTCACACAATGTTGGCTGTGGGCCCAAAATTCCATTTTAGCCCATAAGTCATAATTGGTCTTTAGCAAGACGGTATGACTACCTAAATTATGTGAAGGTTGATAATCCGATATAACCTAATACACAACATTTACTATAGTCCTTTTGTCACATGATATCTTGATTGAACTTAAGGCATGGATTATGTCATCCTTATATTATTCAATCATATTGTTTCTTGATCCCAAGTAGACTGATACTGATAACTCTTTATCATTCTAGCATGGCCATGCATTTCTCTTCAGTTTAACTCATTGAGGGGCCCAATAGATATCTTCTCAAAATAATTGAGGGACAGATTCCAACTTAATCACTCACATTCCTCATACAACTCATTCTATATCCAATCACAACCTGTTTTACCATCTAATTAAAGTATGGTGTAGGGATGTGTTGAAATACAAAACTTATCATGCAGGAAACCATGGTGATCTTAGATTAGAGGACTCAAATAATACTACTATGATGAGAATCACCTATAACAATAATTCATGTGGTATGAGTGGGTCGATCCAGTGCATCATTTCTCTAAATATATACCTATGATTTTGACTTAATATCTCATATACATGACCAGTAAAACTTAATCATCAATCAACCTCATACTAGTATTTATTCATTGTTATTCCCACAACAATAATTGACTAGGGATATTTAGATTAGAATTCAAGTATTATCTAAGAGTTTTACCATCAAGTCACGTACTTGATGATCTTAGTAGAATTAACTAATCAAAGATAATACTATAATTAGCAAGTAATAATAAAAATGCCTCTTTATTATTAAAATAGAAATATGACAAAGTCAAAGTATGGCCATTACATATTTGGCCTAGGGCATAACACTAATAATAAGGTAATTGGAGGCTTCGTCACTGATTTGAAACTCATCTACAATCCCATCATAAGTTTTTATGGAGGAACCACGTAACTAATGGGACTGGTGGAACTAGCTGTGGAGTTTGGCAATCGAGATACTGGTGAAGTAAAAGTCATCAAAGCTTTATTTAATGTGGTGGACCTTCCTCTGACATACAATGGAATTATAGGATCACCAATCTTCTATGACATTGATGCAGGTATGAGCATCAGGCAGTTGACCATGAAAGTTCCTCTAAAAGATCGGGTAATAACAATCCATGGAGATCAGATAATGGCCAAACAGTGTTATCAGTTGGCTGTCAAACGTCAGATGGAGCTATTCCTTTTGGAATCCTTAGAAACAGAAAAAAGGCGCCAACCCGGAGCTAATTGATCAAGTCTAGACTTTGCAGATAGCTGGAGAAAAATCAGTCAAGATTGGTAACGAGCTTGATGATAAAGTTAACAGAGGAATAAATGAAGTTCTTATCAAACATGCAAATAACTTTGCTTTTAAGGCATCTGAGATTATCAGAGTGGATCTTTAAATTGCATCACATAATCTGAATAATAATTAGGGAGCAAATCTCGTAGTTCATAAAAAGAGGAAATTTGCATTTGAAAGGCAGAAAGTGATTGCTGAAGAAACAAAAAAGCTATTAGATGCTGAATTCATCAGAGAAGTCACACATCCAGAATGGGTAGCCAATTTGGTGCTCATCAAAAAATCAAATGGAAAGTATAGAATATGCATTGATTACACTGACCTCAACAGAGCATGCCCAAAAGATAATTACCTATTACCAATATTAATCAGTTGGTAGACTCAACTGCTTTTCACAGCCTGTATAGCTTCATTGATGCTACTCAAGGGTACCACCAGATTCCAATGAGGAAAGAAGATCAGGAAAAAACATCATTCATCATCCACGAAGGCCTTTACTATTACAAGGTTTTGCCTTTTAGCCTGAAGAATGCTAGAGCAACTTACCAAAGGATGATGAATCATGTCTTCAAAGACCATATTAGAAAGAATATGGAGGTGTATGTAGATGACATCATCGTGAAAAGCCAATGAGCAGCGTAGCATTCCGAGGATCTAGATCAAATCCTTCGCATACTGGATCAATACTAAATCAAGTTGAATCCAGATAAATGTGTCTTTGGAGTGAAGGCAAGAAATTTTTTAGGTTTTATGATTTCCTACAATGGAATTAAAGCTAATCCGAAGAAAATTGAGGCCATCCTCAAAATGAAAGCTCCAACATCATTAAATGAACTCCAAAAACTAAATGCTAAAATAATAGCATTGGGGTGGTTCAAACGAGGAATAGTAAGAGTATCCTTAGAAAAGGCAGAAGTCTTAAGAAAATAATGAATTCCATTCCTCTCAGGTTTGAGTATCACTTTCTCTATAAATACTCCTCGTATCTTTTATTCTTATTCATTCTATTTTCTCTACTCGTTACTCTCTTTATCTTTCTAAATACAATCTCTCTCTACCCTTTTCTGATTTAGGCATTAAAGGGTTTATGGGGGATCCTCCCCACCTCTCACATTGCCCATTGTTGATTGCTTACTTACAGGATTCAATGATTCTCGGAAACAAGTTATCACTTTCTAATATAACAGTGTTAAATTATGTCAAATGTAGTTGAAAAAATTACTAATATAGAAAGATAATAAGTCTCCATGTTTAAATTCCACCAAAACTCTTTGTCAAAGATTCCTTCATAAGGAAAAAGGAACTCAACATTCACAAAAAATCTTCAATATGACAACACCATTTAATGTAAAAATCTTGAAGGCTGAAACAATATGATGCGATTGTTGGCTCTTTAAAATGGACAATGGTAATTCAATGGAATTTCTTTTACACAATGAATAAATATTAACAATCACCATAACCAAGTCCTTCAAAATGGGCAATGGTAATTCAATGGAAGTTCAAAATATAATCTTAACATTATCTTTCTTACCTCAACCTTCATGAATCATATGTTCATAAACCTTTGGATGCGCCTCAACAATAGTGTGACTAATTGGACAATACAACTATATGGCTATATCCACTAGATCCATTTTAAATCCAACGTCAAGCACGTGACCACCTGTAGAGCAAATAGCCTTAATGTGTGCCATAATTAATAACTTTTCTCAGGCGATCGTAACATCTTTGCTATTAGTATTTATCAGCTTATCCTAACTGAAACAAACTCTATCCTCCAAATAATCTCCATTAAAATTGTCATTTTTATTTTCTTTCCTTATGATTATCCCTAATATTAACTTATATTGAATTCCTTAAAAAAAAGATACAATTGGGTTTTTGATTAAAATAATGAAGTTTTTATAGCTGCAAAATCCATATAGCATAAGAGAAATGAAAAGAGGATACCTCATTTAGCAAAATTTTGAAGGCCTCCTAGTAACCTTCCTTTTATGGCTAAATCTTTGGTAGAGATATTACCAGGATATAGTGCATTCCATAGAGCACTGGCTTCAAGAAGGGACTTGATAACAATGGAGTGGTCGCGCTTAATAGCATGTATGAGCGGAGTAAAGCCACCGCTGTCTAAGTAGAAGACATCGGCTTTGGGATATGTGAAAATTTTAAATTTTTCAATCTTATTAAGCTTCCCAAAGCAGTCTTGACAACCTCAATTTCCTAAAAAAAACCTATGAGAATTGTCTTCAACTAGTGAGTTGAATAACGCGGGAGGTAAGATGTTTGAGACTGGAGTGTCTTCTGCTGTGAGGATGAACCTTGAATAAATGATGTCATGTTAAAGCTGAGGAAGAAAAAGAGAAGAAGATGATACTGAAAGGAAAAGGTAATGGTAATAAAGCCATATGAGAGAAAATTTAAAGACTGCTAAACAAATAAAGTGATCCTTACTTGTACACGTAGAATTTAACTAAACATCCCCTCAATGGTGGTATATCACAGGTTAAGGTTTTGTTATTTTGTAGTAATTTATTAACCTTAGGAGTCTCTTTAGACCAAAAAAACTTTTAAGGGCCTACTTAAATCTTGACTCAAACATTAAAGGCTTAAATGCACTTTTTCCCTTTTTAAAAATAAATGATTTAACGAAGAGTTCAAAATATAATATTAATTTACATATGACATACTATTTGTTTTCTTAGCCATTGTAATTGCTTCATCTTATCTTAGTTGTGGTCATTGAATTATAGGTAAAGATGTGTCTAGGACACAAGTAATCTTCAAATTTGCTAGCTCAACTCACTACTTTTAAGTTTACTAAAAGATTTGAGCAAATAAAATCCTATGTTTGGATACAAGTGATTTAGATTTAGATTTGAATTTGCCTCAATTATTTTATTTTACAATTCATGAATTTTTATTAATAAAATTTGAATCAAATTCATAATAAATTTTTAAGGTTATCTAATGAGAATTTGAAATAACCTCAAAGTACATGTTATTTGAAATTATTGTATTCAATATTTAATATTTCAAATTTCAAATATGTTGCACAATGGAAGCAATTAAAATGCACAAATAAACAATTCAATATAAAAAATAATGGCTTAAAAAAACAATTAAACATACAAGAATTTACATGAAAAACCCCAAGGCGGGAAAAAGCTATAGTAGAGGAGAGAATTTCACTATATTGTAAAAAAGTGTACAAAGGAGTATTAGAGTGGCTAATAATATTTAGATCGTCATATGCCGTACCCGAAAAATAGGTATTTATACAATTACAATACAAGTGGAGATCAAAATAAGGAGAAAAATAGCATTCCAAATTGAGGTCATCCTTATTGGGTGCCACATGACCGTGTCACACGACCGTGTCACGACTAGTGTGCTCTTTTAGAATTCAAACACCTTCCATACATAGATTTGTTATGCACTCATCACTAAACAAAATGGAAAACCCTAACATGACCTACGACATAGCCGTGTCTCAAGTTGTGTCCCTCTCTAGAAAAAATGGTTGATTCTATCACGAGCACCAACACGCCTATGTTCTAGCCTGTGCTTCTTACTAGATGAAGAAACATATCTCTCAACTCAGTTTTGAGCACGACCATCCAATGATCTAAAACCATAAAGCCAACAAATGTCCATTGAATATATGTCATAAACCTAAAAATCTCTGCCTGGACATGAATTCCCAAGGAACAAAAATCAACCCAAAACATAAAACACTCCATAATGCATATAACAACACAAAACTCCCCCTCTTCCATAAAGTCCCTAAGGGAAACACTTGATAAGAAATGCCAATCATGTCCAAGTAATGCATAAACTTGGACAAAATAAGTGAGTTGGTCATCATATTAGTGAGATTATTAAGAGTACTGATCTTTTTTAATAACAATGTCACCCTTAGCTACAATCTCTTGAACAAAGTGATAGCAAACATTAATGTGCTTAGTCCTCTCATAGAACATCTGCTTTTTAGTAAAATAGCACTTTAACTATTACAATACAAATTCATGAGCTCCAAATCATCACAAAACTCACCAAATAACATCTTCAACCAAATAGCATTCTTCATTACTTCAGTAATGACCATATACTTAGCCTCTATGGTAGACAACATAACTAAAGCTTGCATTATTGACTTCTCATGCATTTCACAACAACTAATGCAAAATATAAACTCATTCAATGATCTCTTTTTATCAAGATCATTAGTAAAATTAAAGTCCCTAAAACCAACAATCTCTTCCTTATTTTTCTCAAAATGCAAACATACTCCTGAAGAGCCATATAGGTAATAAAGGATCCACTAAACTACTTTATAATATTCTTTCCCTAAATTAGCCATGTATCTACTATTGAACTCATGACATGCAATAAATTAGAACTTATGCAAACTATAGTATGCATAAGGGAACCTACTACACTAAAGTAAGGAACTCGGGACATATACTCAGTCTCTTCATTTGATTATGAACATAAAAAAGCTGTAAGCCTAAAATATGAAGCTAATGGAGTACTTCTAGGTATATAACTATGCATATTAAACCTATAAAACACTTTCTCAATGTGTTCCTTCTAACTAAAATACAATGAGCCGACTTTCCTATCTTTTACAATGATCTTCTTTACATTACCCATATCCTTCATCTCAAACTTAATACTACGTTGAGCTTTGGCCTTTCTAATCTCTTCTATACCTTTAGTTGTAATCAACATAGAGAAGAAGATATATAAAAGACCTATCACAATTCTTTTTAAAATAGACACAGCTGTCATAGTTGTAATGCCTAAAGTCACGAGAAGTCATAAAAGCATAAAACCTCTTGTACTACTAGCTTACAGACTACTCCAATCCATAAAAAGATTTCTTTAACAAATGCACATGGCCATCCTTGCCTGAAGTAACAAAACCTTTTGGTTGGTGCATGTAGATGTTCACTTTTAGCTCTCTATATAAAAATGTTATTTTCATATCCAATTATTTCAATTTAAGATCATTTCTTGCAATAATCCTAAGTGAAGCTCTAATAGAGCTATAGTTTACAACAAGAGAGAACATTATGAAGTCCATACATGGAATTTGACTATAACCCTTAATAATATGTCTAGCTTTATATCTTGCATCATGAACACGTAAAATGCCTTCTTTTATCTTGAATACCCACTTATACAGAACAATTTTGTTACCTTTGAGTAACTTTACCAACTCCCATATGCCATTTTTGTGTAGAGACTCCATCTCCTTATGCATTGCAATCACGCACTTTTCTGAATCCACATAACTGACTACCTCTTTATTGGTAGATGGTTCCTCGCCAGCTTCAATATCTTTGGCCATATTCATGTTGTAAGCCACCATATATGCTTTAGCATATATTTTATATGGTTTAATAGTCCTCCTAGGTTTATCCCTCATAATAGAGTAGTGAGGTGTGGAAGCTTCATCATCATTTGCACCTCTAAACTCTCATATGATGTAGCTTTTGGTGTGGATTCTCGCCCAATATGAAACACCAACTTCATGTTTCTATTACATTGCTACATAGACATATAAAAAATGTCTTTAAGAGATAAGTTATGTAATGTAGGAGTTTCATTAAAGATTACATTATGACTTACAATAACCTTTCTCAACTCAGGACACTAAAGCTTATAACCCTTAAAACTAGACATGGTCCTAAGTTCCATTTTACCATTATCAACATAAGCATAGGTAGGACAACCAAATATTTTTAAGTCAACATAACTAGCAGGAATACTAGACCATACCTCTTCTAGAATTTTCTTACCAATCATTATTGATAGAGAATGATTAATAAGAAAATGGTAACATCAATTTCAACCTAAAAAAATTTTGATAACCTAAAATTAGAAAGCAACCGCTGAACTTTCTCCATTAATGTTCTATTTATGCATACAATGACACTCTTTTATTGTGGAGTACTTGAAACTATTAAACATCTAAGAATCCCTTCAAACTTATAAAATGAGTTAAACTTATCCTAACAGTACTCCGAACCATTATCAATGCAGAGACACTTCACTTACTCCCCAATCTATTTCTCAGTCATGGTCTTTCACTACTTGAAAGTAGTAAACACCTCACTCATATGCTTCAAAAAGAAAACCCAAACTTTCCTCGAGAAATCATCAAAGACCATTAATTTATAACTTACACCACCCTTAGTAGGAACTTTGGATGCCCCCCAAATGTGTGAATGAATATAGTTAAGTATCCATTTAATATTGTGAATGCCCTTACTGAAATGCATCATTTTCTATTTTCCAAACACGTAGTGCTCACAAAACTCCAATTTTTCAATTCGACCATCTATCAGTCCTCTTTGGCTCAAATCTGCCAAACCATTCTTACTCATATGGCCTAGATATAAATGCTAAAGCGTAATGTTATTCAACTCAGAGGAAGTGATGGATGCATCATCTATAATGGTTGAACCCCAAGATGTACAAGTTGGCATGCCTCAAATGCCCCTTCATTACAACGAGAGAGCCTTTAGTGATCTTCAACATTCTACCTCCACCTAAATAATTGTAACCTTCACTGTTAAGGTAGAAATAGGAATAAGTAGGGGTGTAATCGAGCCGAGCTAAGTCGAGTCAATTTTTGGCTAGCTCTAGCTTTGTACATTTATAATCGAGCCGAGCTCACTATCCCACTTGGTGTTCATAAGATGTTCGCGAGCTTAAACAAGCCTAAAGAAATTTTAAAAAATACAAGGTATAAATTAAAATTAGACATTCAAAAATTTAAAATAAATCATTTATTAAATAAATTACAATATATTTAATAAAAATTATGATTTTAGTCTAATAATATATTTTCTAAAATATTTTTTACAACACGAATTTATATATTATGTATATAAAATCAAATTACTAAACATTAAAATTACGAGCTAGTTCACGAGCTTCTATTCGAGCTTGTTTGCGAGCTTTACGAGCCAAGCTTTGTATAGTTTGAACTTGACTCATTTAGTAAAAGAGCTTCAATATACGAGCTCGAACAAGCTTTTATCGAGCCAAACATCGAGCTGCTCACGAGCGACTCTGCTTGTTTACACCCCTCGGAATAAGATTTCAGCCCAAGTCAGGAATATGCCGAAGACTCTCAAGTGTTCTGATGATCCTATCATGAATCTCAATTATGACTAAACTAATGTCGATAATCTTATAAGGTGTATTATTTCCCATTAAAACTTTCTTTATATCTCTTAGTTCATAGGTTGTAAACCATTTTCAATTGCGAGCCATATGGAATGTGCATACAGTTTTTAAAATCTAGCCATGTGTTAAATTAACCCTATTGTTAGTAGTAACGAGAAGATTCCCTTAATTATCAAAATCTTTTACATCTTTAATAACATGAGCCTCACTTAAATTATCTTGCATTTTACCTTTATGATCACCTCTCTTAGTCTTATACTTTAACTTCAAACACTTGGCCTTAACACGACCATTTTTCTTATAGTAATCGCACTTCACAGTCTTATTTTTAAACTTTGACCTACCCCTTTTTTTATCATCAGAACATCTATCAGATGCCCTATCATAAACTGTAAGACTCTCTATCCGAGTCTCAGGATTGATCACCGACTGTTTGATTTTCTCTTTAAAAAATAAAGCATCATATAGCTCTTTAAAAGAAATATTATCACGACTACATAATAAAGTATTAATAAAATTCACATAAGATACAGGTTGGGAAAAAAATAGAATCCATGCCAAATTCTCATTTTCCACCTTTAGCTTTATGTTTTCCATAATAGAAACTATCTCCTTAAAAATAATTAAATGATCCTCAAGGGACGTACCTTCTGTCATATGGTGAGAGTACAAATGCTGCTTCAAATTTATTTTACTTGTGAGGATCTTCTTTATGCACAATTGCTTAAGCTTTGTCCACAACAAAGCAGTGGACTTCTCTTTCAATACATCTTGTGAAATACCATTAGAAAAATGCAAATGTATTTGATTTAAGGCTTTATAATCTCCATGCAAATTTTCTTAACTCATCCATGAGACGGGCATCTAATCAACCCTAAAATAACATTATCCAAATCCATTTGTACAAATACAACATGCATCTTAACCTGCCATAGGAAAAATCTTGTGTTGCGATCTAAGAGTGGAATGCCATACTTCATAAAATCCATTATTCAAATAAGAAATACCAAGATTAAAAGGGCCCAATAAAATCTTAACTCTGATACCAGTTTGTTGCACAGTGAAAGCAATTAAAGTGCATAAACAAATAAATAAACATAAAAGAATAATTGCAAAAATAAAAATAGTAGAAAAATAACACACAAAAATTTATATTGAAAATCCCAAGGTAGAGAAAAACCATAGGCAGAGGAAGAGAAGATTTTACTATGTTGTAAAAAGAGCGTACAAAGAAGTGATAGGATGGCTAACAATATTGAGATCATCATATACCAAACCCTAAAAATAAGTATCTACATAATGAGGGTATAAGTAGAGACAAAATAAGGAGAAAAAATAACCTCTCAAGTTGAGGACGTCCTCACTGTACGTCACATATGTCATGGCCCATATGCTCTTTTAGAATTCAAACACCTTTTGTACACGGTCTACAACATGCCCGAGCTTTAGGCCGTGCTCATCACTGAACAAAATGGCAGACCCCGACATATGGCCTACAACACGGTAGTCTCTCAGGTCATGTCTCTCTCTTGATAGAATGGCAGATTCCATCATGGGCACTAATACGTTCGTGCTTTAGTCCATACTCCTTATTGGATGAAGACACACATCTTAACATGGTTTCGAACACGGACGTATAATAATCCAAAACCATAAAACTAACAAATCTCCATTGAATTCACATCACAAACTTAACAAAATCAAATGCTTTTATTCAATATAAGATTAACTTATTTTTATGAAGTGTTTACTAGAAATAAATTTCCATCTTTAAATTTTGTCTCTAAATATGAATTTTTTTTTTATAGTGTTAATAACATGTACATAAAAAAATGTTTTGTATAGAATCTTCATGTGTCTCTCTTACTCTTTCTATTAAAAATGTAAGAAATCAAGGTTAAATATATAATGTTGATGTATATCTGTACACTTTTTCTTTTTCTGAAAAAGTTAAAATTGTAGATCAAAACTATCAAATCTTGAATCAATTTTTGGTTAGTAAATAGAAGATAATTTATGATTAATGTACACTTAAATCAATTTTGTCCTTTTTAAAAAACTAAATAGCAATTTCTTGTGATAAAAGTAGCCCTAAGGCTAGTACAAACTGAGAATTAAACTTCTCCAGAGGAACAAAATATGGCTAAAGAAACCTAGCCCTTATATCATGTGAGGTTACTCTATCAGTAACTACTTTTCAGTCATGTGGAAAACTTTCCATGCATCGGAAAAGTCCAAAACATGACTAAAGAAGTAAAAGAAAAATAACCAAACTAAAAGAAACAAACCAACAAGATTACATACCATGAAAACCCTAATCCAGAACAAACAAAAGAGGTCAGTAAAAAAACATCTAAAGATACATCAGTCGATGGAAAGGTTCTCTCCACTCAATGGAATAGTTGTTTCCAATTGAGTATCTTTAGTCTCTAGCCATATTTGAGCTACCGTTTTTTCATCAGATATCTTCACTTGATCCTTCCCATTTGTGTTGATCATCAGGGCATTCCTAGCCAAGTTCTTCATCTTGAACTTCCCGACCTGTTGTCTTTTGCCTGTTTGCACTCTTCCTGGGCCTGCTTCAAACCTAAGAGGCTCTCTTTTATTAATGAGTTAACTTCTATAACAAACTCAGGTCTTGCTTTCTTGGCCTTATGGATTTCCAACTGGGCCTCTGATTGATTGATTTTCTCTAAGCCCGATCCTCCATCTTCAGCTAGGTTAGTTATCTTATTTTTATCCTTCCCCATATTTCTGGTGTTAACAACTACTACCTCATCCTTTGTTTCTTCCCTGATATATAAAGTAGAACTTTCTGCTTTGCCATCATTACCAATTGACAGGACCTTGACCCTAGGTAGCAGAATTTATGGGAAAGTAACTTGGGTTCTTTCCACCATTTCTGATCTAAAAGAAGAATCGAACAAGTCATGGCTTCCATTACCATCCAACAAGAGATGAGTTTCCTTACTGAACATTGAAGCTTCCCTATGTACAGGACTTAAACAATAACCTACATCTTCGTACCAAATGCGGAGATTTGATGCGTGCCCAAGAACTGGTGCAGTTCTTGAGAGGATATCCACCCCAATATGGTCGCTAGATTTGCAATAAGCAATGCCTTATCTTAGAAAAGAAAGGCTTGGTATTGTAACCGGTGGATGTGGTTGCCATTGAACTAGTGGTGGAGGGAGAACTAGTGAATGATAGTGTGCTATTAGTGGGTGTACAGGTGATGTATAAACTATAATGGTTTGGACAAAGACATGATAATAATAATGGTAAAATAGTTGGTTACTGAATTTGAAAACGAGTACTATTTTGGTGGAAGATGATCATGGTAAGAATTTTAGGATTGTTTATTTACATCACTAAACATATTGCCATATAGCAGCAAGAGATGCATTAACACAACATAGCAAGAGCTGCACATTTTTAAAATAAATTTTGCTCTATTTCTTTAGTAAATATTGTTTTTTTTTTAATTTCCTATTCTTTAAAAAGAGTTCTGGTGGCTATTGTGTTGATGAGAGTGATCATGGTAAGTACCAAAAAGAGAAATAATTGCAGAAAGTGGCATAAATTAACGAAATAAAAGCTTGTTTAAGTTTTTACTTTACTTTATTTTATTTTAGTCCCTCATATTTATTTTTTAAATTAAAAGTAAATACAGCATACTTTCGACATCCTTACACACTGATTACACGCACTTATCCAACTTGGCCTATCATAGCTTAAAAAAAATGAAAAAAAAAAAAACACACTTAAGGGTTGATAAGGTTCAAAACAAAAGTTAAGAACTGTTTACGATTAATCATATAAAATTTAGAGACAAAAGTATACAATTGGCCAAGAGCTCATCATTTAGCATGACACTTGAGCACATGTCTAAGTTATTTATTAAAATGAATTAAAAAAGAAATTCTTTGAATAAATTGATATAAATTAAAAATTAATATAAAATCTACTGGTATCAAAAATTACAATTTTTTTAACTTTTTACATATCTATGACAAACTTTAACATTTTACAAATTTAACTTAATTGGACATATTATTTACAATTTTAGTATATTTGTAATTTGATCAAAAATTAAAACTTAAAACTTAAAATACATGCATGATATTTGAGATGAATTAGTTAATTTTATTATTATGGTATCACATTCATATAAGGGTTTAAAACTAGATAAATAAGAAGATAAACATAGTTTTTCTACAAATTAAATAAAATTCTCTCATTTTCATTATATATATATATATATATAATTACTCAGGTTAAAACATAACTGACTATTATAATTAATATTTAGATGATATGGATATGGAAACATTATAAATTTTATATTACACTGATAGAATCCTTAATTATCACATATAGACTTCTATTGTGTGCTACTCTATATGATTAACATATCTTTTCTTCCACATGCATGATATTTTAATAGAATAAGGTCGATGTTGAGCTTTTGAAGCAACTTGGCGAAGGATTAGTTTTGACATAAAGCACAAAGCATATATATAATTAGTTTACACATAAAGCTATGTGAAGCACTAAACTTATAATTCAATTAACGCATAATTTGACTAATTTTTATCAAGTAATAAATATAATCCGTCATTTATTATCGAAATTAAATTAGAGGAATAATATTGCTTCCTAAGTGGTATGTTGATATAGACCCTAATATCATATCAATTATCTATTAATGTGAAAATATCAAACGATTGCAATCTGTACCAAATTTGTTTAAATTTTTAGTTTTGGTGACAATATCTTAATTTTTAATTCTATTTTATCTTATTATTAGATATGTAACATTTAGTAATTAATTATAATATTTCAAATATGAAATTTTTTATTATTTAGAAATTTTTAAATATATATTATATATTTAACACTACAATATTTAATTAATAAATTATTTCAAAAATAAAATATATATTTATATGATTAATATATAAAAATTTTATTGTAATTAAATTAATATTGTTTAATACATGTGTTAAGAATTTTATAAGAATAGTATTATTTACTTTATATAAATAAATTTAATCTTAATGCATATATTACTACTTTTCAGTTATAAATATTAATACATGCGATTACGTATAATTATTATCA
>CATIWM010028432.1:0-14534 GCA_949671775.1 Mallotus repandus | reverse complement strand
TATAAAACTAATTATAGATAATTTATTATAATTTTTGGAAGTTATATGTGAAAAATATGAATTTTAGAGAAAATTGTGTAATTTGATTTTAAATTGATTTTTGGTAAATTTATAGTCAATTAACATGTATAATGATAATTTCAATTATTAGAAGATATAAATTAATTTTATTAGCTAAATAGGTATTTTTGTATATTTTGTGGATTTTAGATTAATTTCTGGAAATAATATAAATGTATATAAATATTATAGGATTTAATTATTTGATGATTTAATTATATTTAGTGTTAAAATATATTTTTATGAATTTTCTGGAATTTTATAAGTAATAAATTTTAAGTATATATATTAATATATTAAATGAGAAATATTAATAGTTTAAACAAAAAATTGAGTTTTTGTATATGATAATTATTTAAAAGAAATTATTATTCAAATAGCCTGATTAATTTTTATAAAATTTTGTTATATATTTTTATAACTCAAATATATATTTTGTGGTAGTGTTGTTGATGATCTCGGTCGGAAATTTGTGTGTAGTTTGGGAGTCCGATCCGAGTGTGGTACTATGTGGTTAATAGAAGTGTTTTTCATGCATGAACGACTCTACTTTTAGTAGAGGGGTGTCCGTTTTACAAGGGAGACTTTGCCGAATTTTCAATAAATTTCTCGTAAAATGTGATATCGGTATCTGTAAAATTCCGAGTCTGTTTAGTATTGTGTCTTAGATTGAGTTAATTCCCTCATTTCATGATTTTATTAATTTTTGAGAATCTCATGAATTTAATTATTTTATCCTACAAGCATATTTTAAATAAATATTATTTATTTTAGAGAACTCCGGGACTCGAACTGTAGCACCAGGGCAACAGAGAACGTGTCGCCCGACATGCTCAACCTGTGAGTTAATTTTATGAAATGTGTGTTGTGCGTGTTTTCAGTATATTTTCTAGTAATTAAAAATAATAAAGAAATGATTATATGATTGATTTATGAATATATTTATATTGCCACATGCATGATCATTTCTTGTATATTTATGAATAGTAATTGAAAGTATGTTTAAAGGAAAATTATTTTATTATGTTTTATTTAATTATTTAATCGTTTATTTATTCATTATTTAATGATTTATTTATTTTATTTAATTATTTATAATTCGAATTGATTTGGAGATAATGGTAGAACGTGCTATCTAGTGGGTGTCACTAGGACCACGTGTACACGGGTAAGATCTCGGTATATGTTAAAATGTGAATTGGGCTCGGGGAAGTGTGTACCTTCAGGAAAGAGTGAATGGTTAGAGTTCGGTGGAGCTAGTGCTCTCCGGCCGGAAAAAGGGATGTAACTCGATTGAGCTTGCTCTCGGGACATCAATATGGATTAAGTGAAATGACTATGGCAGTAACTCGGTTGAGCTTGCTCTCGGGATGATAGTCACTTGGATTAAAGAGAGCCGAAAGGCTATTATAATAATGGTTTAGGTGTTCCACTAGGTTTCCACTAAAATAATTATTTTAAATATTTTTGTACGAGAATTTCATATTAAATTGATTTAAGAAGTTTTAAAGAAACTTTATATAAATATTATCGAGAAAAGTAAATGATGTTAATAATTATTATTATTTTATTTTAAAAATGGTTTTAACAAATGATTTTAAAACTAACATGCATTTTATAAAATTAATTCACTCAGTGAGGTCTAATTCCCCTCAACTTATTTTTTTTAGGACCTCACAATCAGTCTGCTAGTATTCATAGTTTGCGCCGAGTTCGTTCTTCACCGTTTGCTCTATGTATGTTGATTTGATTTGCACATTGTGTAACTGAATTCTAGACACCGCTGTAGTTAATTCAAGAATATGTATTATCGGTATTTTGTTTTTACCTGACTTGAGATGTTGTTGTATTTGAAGAATATTGTTTTATATTTTTGGTATTGTGCATTTATTATGATTTTATTGTTAAGTGTATTTTTTTTTATTTCGCGAAAAATTTCTAAGGCTTACTATGAGTTTCGGTTACTTTATGTATCCCCATTCTCTAGTGTCAGTCACGTATCTTCTGTTCTGTTCATGATAATATTATTAAATTGACATAAATATTAAAATTTATTCGTTACAATTTTTAACTTGTGACAAAAAAATCCATTCCTTAATTTTGGCGACAACTAAAATTTCACTTATAAACTGAAAATTTTAGCGACAAAATTAAATAATATATCTTTTATGTGAAAATTTAAACTTGTCACAAAAATATTTTTTTATTACATTTAAAAATATTATCACAAAAATGTTCTACTTTTAATTTTATAATAATAATTAGAGACATTATTATTATAAATTGTCACAAAATTTTAATATATTTGTGACAATTTGATATATTATTCAGTGATAAATTAATAAATTAAATATTGTAACATATCAAAAAATTATTGTTACTTACTGAATTTTTTTGTGACAATAAATTTTGTGACCATAAAAATATTGTCACTAATGAGTGAAATTGTTGTAGTGTAAATAGAATTACAAATTATTGTTATACGGTATATGTCTATTATTCTTTTGATAATTTAATTTGAAAATATTTATTTACAACATTTATCACCATTGATTATAAAAATTATAAAAAAAATATAATGATTTAAGTTGAATTATCATTTTGGTTTTGGTCTTCATCGGAATTTATTTGGTAATTATTATTTTCTTCTCCAATCTATTATTTTGGTGTTTACTTGGAGCATTTAAAGGTGTATTTGTGTTGTATGAATTGTTATGAACATGTTGGTGAACTTGGTTTGTGTAAAAGATGTTTTTCAACGAGAAAATCTGGCAAGTCCCATCGGGATTCCGTGAGGAATACAGACCAACCCAAATATTATGATTTTATTTTTAATAAATAGTATAAATTATGGGGATTGATTTTCGTAACTGGAGTTAGGTTTGATTCCTTGCAGATTCTGAGATAAAAATTCTGAAAGAGTTTTAGTAGAAATTACTCTATTTCCATTTAAATTGTTTGAACTTGTCAAAATAAATTCTATCAACCTCAAATGTCATACTTAGGGTGTGTCCAAGTCAATTTTATTAATTTCTTGATTTTAGTAATTTTTCTATAATTCTGGAAAATTATTAGAAATTTAATTGTTATTTATTAAATAAATATTATTTATTATAAGAAATTTCGGAGCGGAAGCCATACAACATAGGTAGCTGAGGACACGTCGGCCGGTGTGCTCCACATATGAGTTAATGTTTTGAAATGTCTATTGAAATTTCATGCATTTTAGGATTAACTGAAATTTGTTCATGAATATAATTTACATGGAATAAGATATCATATTGCAAAATAATTGTTTATTTATTTCATGATGGTACTATTTATAATATTTATACTGTAAATATATATGATCTATATGGAGTACATGGTCATTTATTTATGTTGACATAGATTTCAAGAAAATGCTCTTTTATTTATTCATTTATTTATTTACTTTATAACACAAATGTTTTGGAGGACTGATAGAATATGCTATCGGTGGGTGTCACCAGGACCATTAGTTGAGATATGAAGGGAGTGTCAAGACTATTTAGCTGTGGTCAAAGATACGAAGGCGGATAAGGGAGCAGTTAAGAATGTGTCAATTGTGTTTGAGTTTCCTGATATATTTTCTGAAGAATTACCAGGCTTGCCACCAAAAAGAGAGATAGAATTATATATCGATGTTGTACCTGATACATATCCTCTCTCTGCGCCATCTCATAGGATGGCACCTACAGAGTTGAAAGAGCTTAAAGAGAAGTTGCAAGAGTTGCTTGATAAAGGTTTTATCAGACTATAGACAGTTGAACAAAGTCACCATCAACAATAAATATCCTCTCCTGAGGATTGATAATATGTTTAATCATCTTTAAGAAGCTCGATGTTTCTCCAAAATTGACTTGAGGTCAGGGTATCAGTAGTTGAGAATCAGAAGTGAAGATATACCCAAGACAACATTTCAGACGAGATATGGCTATTATGAATTTTTGGTGATGTCCTTTGGGTTGACTAATGCCCTAGTAGCTTTTAAGACTTGATGAATCAAGTGTTTAGGCCATTCTTGGACTGATTTATGATAGTATTTATTTACAATATCTTAGTGTATTCTAAGAGTGAGGAAGAACATGCTATGCATTTGAGAAAGGTGCTTCAGACTTTGAAAAAGCACCAAATGTATGCCAAATTCTCAAAATGTGAGTTTGATTGGATCAAGTGGCATTGTTAGGCCATATAGTATCCAAGGATGGCATACAAGTGAATCCTAAAAAGATTGAAGTCATTACAGAATGGCTAAAACCTACAACAGCCACGGAAGTGAGGAGTTTTCTGGGTTTAGCTAGTTATTATAGGAGATTTATGAAGGAACTCTCCAAAATTGCCACACCTTTAATAAGATTGACCCAGAAGAATTCTAGGTTTGTGTGGACTGATAAATGTGAGGAGTACTTTCAGATACTCGAAGATAGGTTGACTTCAACTCCTATATTGACCTTAGCTTCAGGGAACGAAGGGTATACAGTATATTATAATGCTTCTAGAGTAGGATTAGGATGTGTATTAATATAGAATGAGAGAGTGGTTGCTTATGCTTCATGTCAGTTAAAGAAGCATGAGCAGAACTATCCTACTTATGATATAGAAATGGCGAAAGTGGTGTTTGCACTAAAGATTTGGAGGTATTATTTGTATGGCGTAACTTGTGAAATATATATTAATCACAAGAGCTTAATATCTTCCAATAGAGGGACTTGAATTTGAGGCAGAGAAGATGGATGGAACTCTTAAAAGACTATTATTGCTCTATTCTTTATCATCCAGGTAAACCTAATATGGTAGCTAATGCTTTGAGTAAGAAGTCTTGCTCACATTAGTTTGAAGAGGAGACTAATTATTAAAGAATTATATGAGCGATTGATTAGGGGTTGCAATGGAAGATAACTAAGTTATATCTATTGGCTCAATTTAGAGTATAATCAATGTATTTGAATAGAGTTAAGGCAGCTTAGAGAAAGGACACACAATTATAGAGAATAATGACAAAAGTTCAATAAAGTTGGTCTTAAGAATTTATAATTAACAGTAAAGGTGTATTGTGCTTAGGCACTAGGTTATTTATGCCAGATGTGGATGAGTTAAGGAAGGAGATCATGGAGGAAGCTCATTATTCTACTTATAGTGTTCATCCAGGTTCTACTAAGATGTATCGTGATTTGAAAGATACTTATTAGTGAAATAGGATGAAAAGATACATTGTAGAGTTTGTATCCAAATGTCTCACATGTGAACAGGTGAAATTAAAAAATCAAAGACCCTCATGATTGTTATAATAGTTACCCACTCCAGAGTGGTAGTGGGACATGATTACAATGCACTTTGTTTCTGGTTTGCCTCGCACATCAACTGGCTATAATGCCATATGGGTAATAATTGACAGATTAACCAAGTTGGCTCACTTCTTGCCAATTAAGAAGACTTATACTATAGAAAAGTTGGCTAGGTTTTTTATCAATCGAATTATTTGCCTATATGGGGTGCTAGAAAGTATAGTATTGGATAGAGGAACTATTTTCACTTCAGTCTTTTGGCAATGGTTGCATAAAACATTAGGCATGAGACTTGACTGTAGTACGGCATTTCATCCTCAAACAGATGGTCAATCAAAAAGGACCATTTAGACATTAGAGAATATGTGTGATGGATTTTAGTGGTCCATGGGATCTACACTTGCCTTTGATTGGATTCATATATAACAACAATTATAATACAAGTATTAGAATGGCTCCATATAAAGCATTATATGGTAGGAAGGGTAGATTACCCTTATGTTGGGAGGTTGGTGAGAGGTAAATAACAGGCCTGAAATTAGTGCAAGTGACTTCAGAGAAGATCCTAATCATCCAACATAGAATGAAGATAGCTTTTAGTAGATAGAAAAGTTATGCAGATCCTAAGAGGAAGAATATATCATTCTTTATAAGAGATATGGTATTTTTTAAGGTGTCACCGATGAAAAGAGTAATGAGATTTGGTTAAAAGAGGAAGCTAGCTCCTAGATACATTGGACCTTTTGAGATCAGCTCTAGAGTTGGAGATATGGCTTATAGATTGATGTTGCCACCTGAATTGTCTAGAATTTATCCAATGTTTCATGTTTCCATATAGAGGAAGTATGTCTCTAATCCCTCTCACATTCTTTAGCCATAAACAGTTGAGTTTAGTGAGGATTTATCATATGAGGGGTATCCAGTGGTGATTGTGGATCGGCAAGTTTGCCAGCTCCGCATGAATGAGATCCTTATTTTGAAGGTATTATGGAGTAACCATATCGTAGAGGATTGCACTTGGGAAATTGAAGTAGACATGAAAAGTTAATATCTTGACCTATTTAAAATTTGAGGTGAGATTTTAAAATTCGAGGATGAATTTTCTTAAGGGGGAAGAATGTAACAACCCATAATTTATTTATATAAATAAATATATATTGCTGTTGTTGTTGGGTTGTTGATGGGTTGTAATGTCATTATTGCATTATTGATGGGTTATTGTTTTATTATTGTTGGCTTATTGTTTGGTTGTTGAGTTGTTGCTATTGATGTTAGGTCATTGCAGAGTTGCTGTTGAGTTGTTATTGGGTCATTGTAGGATGTTAACTCATTTAATTGCTGGCAACTATTTCAGACCTCAAAGTGGAAGGACTAAATGGATATTTTATAAAATATGCAGGGACCCAAGTGGTAATTTATTAATTCCTCTTTAGTTATATAAATGGCAGCTGCAAAAATTTACTTTAAGTCCCGGAACTCACTATCTAACATTGTAGCACCTATCATCTCCACCTCTGTTCACTAGCCAAAGGACCTCCAATCATCACAAAATTTTAATCACAAATACTTCTCGACATTTTTAACAGGCTAGTGGTTTTTGTTTTGTGAAATTTGCCTCGATTTTTATTAGTTTTGGCATGGTAGATTTGGCGTAAACTTTCCATTAATGATTCACCATTTCCAGTGACTGTCAACTGCTGCAATCACCGCCATTATACTCATCTCGCTTCCAAGAGTATGTGGAGACCAATTTCAAGTCCAATCTGCGTCGTTTTTGTCTTTATCGAAATTTATTCAGTAATTATCATTTTCCTTTTTGATCAATTATTTTGGTGTTTGTTAGAGAGTTTGAAGGTGTACTTGTCTTGTATGAATTATTATAAACATGTTGGTAAACTTATTTTGTGTAAAAGATGTTTTTTGGCGAGAAAATCTAACAGGTCCCATCGGGATTCCAGTGATGAATAGTGACCATCTCAAAAAATTATGATTTTATTTTTAATAAATAGTATAAATTATGCAGATTAATTTCCATAACTGGAGCTAGATCTAATTCTTTGCAGATTGTGAGATAAAAATTCTGAAAGAGTTTCGGTGGAAATTACTCTATTTTCATTTAAATTGTTTGAACTCATCAAAATAAATTCTTTCAACCTCAAATGTCATATTTAGAGTGTTTTCAAGTCAATTTTATTAATTTCTTGATTTTAGTAAATTTTCTAGAATTTTAAAACATTATTAGGAATTTAATTGTTATTTATTCAATAAATATTAGTGATTTTTTCATAAATTGACCAAAAGCCAAAAATAATATCAAAACCCACATTGACTAAAAATATTTTCAAAAATAGCTTTAAAAAAGTTTTTTTTTTCAAAAATAGACTAGATGTAAGCTTACCTTTTTTAGCTAAAAAATAAATGTTCCAAAACAAAAAAAAATTATTTCCTAAACAAGCACTAATTCCTAAAAAAAATTGCAATCAGCTCAATGAATCTTCCTCACCAATAGATCAGCTCAATCTTGCATCTTGTTTCCCGATTTTGTTTTTGGTTGCTTTTGTCATGACCCGAACCGAAGGTTCGTGACCGGCACTAGGGATTGAGGATACATAAGGTAACCGAATCCCGTAGCAAGCCTTAAATTTTTTTTCGCGGAATTAAACGATACATTTAACAATAAAATGATAGATGCACAATATTATATAAGCATAAAACAATACTCTTTAAATACAATATTTCAGTTCAAATACAATATTCAAATACAAATACATAATACTAATAATACAAATCTGAAATTTAACTACTGCGGTGCCTAGAATTTAATTACACAGTACACAATCTAAATTAACATACTCAATGCTGCCGGTAAAGAACAAACTCGGTGCAAAGGAGGAATACTAATAGACTGACTGTGAGGTCCTAAAAAAATAAATTGAGGGGAATCATATCTCACTGAGTGAATTAATTTTATAAAATACATGCTGATTTTAAAAATCAGTTATTAAAATTCTTTCTAAAATAAATAGAATAAAATAATTATGATTATTAAAATCATGTACTTTTCTCGATAATATTATATCGAGTCTCTTTAAAATTTCTTAAATCAATTTAATATGAAATCTTGTATAAAACATTTAAAATATTTATTTTGGTGGAAAACTGGTAGAACCCTAAACCATTATTCTAATAGCCTTTCGGCTCTCTTAATCCAAGTGACTGTCGTCCCGAGAGTAAAGCATCAACCGAGTTACTGGCACAGTCATTTCACTTATTCCATATTGGATGTCCTGAGAGCAATGCATCAACTGAGTTACATCCCTTTTTCACATCATTTACTGGCCCGAGAGTAATGCATCAACCGAGCTCAATCATATACATATATATCATATACTAGATATTACTCGTGCGCACGTGGTTCTAGTGATACCTACTAGGTAGCACGTTCTACCATTATCTCCAAATCAAATTTGGATTATAAATATTTAAATCAAATAAATAATTAATTCATAAAAAGAATGAATAAATAAGCAATTAAATAAATAAATAATCTTATCTTTTTAAACATGCGATATTTTTAATTACTAGAAAATTTCATTTAAACACACACAATACACATCTTATAAAATCAACTCACAAGTGGATCGTGCCGGGCGACGCGTTCTCTGCTGCCCTGGTGCTACTGCTCGTGCCCCCAAGTTCTCTAAAATAAATAATATTTATTTAAAATATGCTTGTAAAATAATTAAATGAATTCATGAAATAAAGGAATGACGAAACTGACTCGATCTAAGACACAATGCTAATCAGACTTAGAATTACGACATAGGTCGATGTCACGCTTTACGAGAAATCTACCAAAAATTCGGCAGAGTTTTTCTTGTAAAACGGACAACCCTCTACTAAAAGTAGAGTCGACCCTGCAAGAAAACACACTTCGAATATTCCACACAAAACCACACTCGGGTTGAACTTCCAAACTACACATAACTCCGACCGAGTTCTAAATTCACAATAATCAATAAAATAATATAATTTTTTAATAAATCATAAAATCTCATTTAAATATCACAATTCAAATTATTTCCACAATAAATTATAAAATATATTTATTTTCAAATAAATAGTAAAATTCTAGCTTATATTTAAATTTCGTTAATAAACATATATAATTCAAACCTTATAATTAAATTAACCTTTATTGCAAATAATCATTTAAATTACTTAAATACATTATAAAATTTGCAAATAATTCAATTAAGCTTAAAATAATAATTAAACTTATTATTCATATATTTTTCTAAAATTACTAATAATTAACTAAAAATAGAAAATAATTCATAAAAATTATTTTAATACTATTTATTATTCAAATACTATCTAAAACATATTAATTTACATTAATTTCAACAAAAATATAAAATTCACTAATTTTTCCAAAAATCCATTTTTCACATAAACATTTAAACATTTATAATAAAAATTCTATACATAATTTTAATAAAATTTTCTTCACAAAGCTTGTTCAAAATATAACAAAGAATTTGTTAAAAATATAAAAATTTTCCAACCCGGGATTGTTCGGAACAGTGCCGTGAACAGTAACCCGAACCCGGAAAAATTCAAAATTTTCAAAAAAATAAATAAAAGTCATATTTGGATAACTCAAAATCTCTAAAATAATCAGTCCTAAAGCAATTATCTCAAATAAAATCAAACTCAAGCTCAAATCAACAAAAAAAACTAAAAAATTTCAAAATTGAATTATTGATAAACGGAGTAGTTACCAGAGTCCAAACTCGAAATGGTTTGAAGATTTAACGAGCCCAGATGACGATTTTTCAAAAGAGACCAACCTCGCTGGCTAAGGTGGCCGGAAATGGCGCCGGACGGAAATGGTAAAAGAAGAAGAAGAAGAAGAAGAAGAAGAAGAAAGAGAAAAAGAAAAAAAATTTCTCACATTTTTTTAAATAATAATAATAATAATAATAGAAGAATACTACATAAAAATCAATTTCTCTCTCTAAATCTTAAAATACACACAATAAAATAATTTTATTAAAATAAAATAAACTCACTTTTATAAACTAATAATTAAAATAATTTTCATCATCAATTATTCAAATTTAATTTCAAAAAATAATAATCTCAGTATTAATAAAATATTTATTAACACTGCAAGTCTCAAAATATATTTTAAAATTTTTAAAATAAATTCGGGTGTTTACAAGTACTCCTAATGACTAGACTCCATTGCCATATTTAGTTCTTTGTAAATTACTTTCATGTTTATAGCTTTAATAAAGGTATATTGTTCCAAAGTTCGTCCTCTATAATTTCTTTAATTTTTTCCTTTATCATTAAGGGTTCTTGAGTTGTTCCAAATTTAAATACTATCATTGGCTGGCACCAGGACCGATCTCTTCCAAATTTTAGAATTGTTTGATAAAACCTCATATATATCTGTTTATTTTGACCAAATTCAGAAACCTCTTTGCTGCATGTTGATTACATGCTGGTAGTTGACTGAGTTCTTTATGACTAAGGCTTGGATATATATAATGAAGTAACCTATAGTCATAGAAATTTCGCATTGTGTTTGAATTTACAGTTTAATAAATACTAACTTTGTTAAAATTCTTCCAACATATTAAATTTATCCAAGGAATATTGGATTTTGGTCCTGATATATATTGTATCAAAGTGAAGAAATTTTTGAAATGATTATTCATGTGACCAGTGACTCTTATAATAGAATCACCTTTTGGTTCTTCTTTAACCTTTTCTGAATAAATGGGTCTGATACTGTACTGAGAAATTTTTTTTCTAATTCTTCTTCTTTGGATATAATACTTTCATATGATTTGGATTTACTTTCTTTATGCTCCTGCTTAGTACTGTTTTTAGCTATTATGGTGAAATCATCCTCAAAATTAGACTTCCTATAAGTAAGTTCTGATACAAGTTGCTTCAGCTTTTCATTCTCTAACAATAATTGGTTTATCTTTTGTTCAAATGCTAGATGTTTATAAAGAAATTGGCCCATCTGAAATAATCTTATTATTAGTTCTTAATAAGAAATTAGCAAGAAAATTCTTCTTACCTTATATATATTTAGTACTATAATCATAATTTGATAAATAAGATTGCCATTTTAAAATCATTTTATTGAGATTATTAGCCGGTATGCTTTTTAACCAAGATATTACCGTTATACTATCAATTTCTATAATAAATTTAGATTCACAAATCATAACTCAAAGCTTTTTATTGCCTTTATTACTGCTAACATTTATTTTTTATTTGAAGAATAATTTTGTTATGCTTTATTAAAATTTCCTGAATTATATTTATAAATTTTTGGATTTTTATCTTTTTCTTTAAAAGTTAAAGTTTCTCTCCATCCTATGTCACTTGCATTTGTTGTTACTATCTATTCACATGGTCCTGTTGGTAATGATAATGGTGGAATCTTTTTACAAATTTCTTTTATCTTTTTTACTAATAATTCATCTTTTCCTGTCCAATCTATCTTTTTTACTAATAATTCATCTTTTCCTGTCCAATCTAACTTTTTAGTCTTTTTTAGTTTTTTTATCAAAACTAATCAAAATATAAGATAAATTTGGTATATATTCTATGCACACATTTAATAATCCTAATAATAAGTATAATTGTCTTTTTTCTATTATTTTTCAGGAAATTTTAATAATTTCTGGGCTATATGGGGTTGTAATTTAATTCCTTTATTGTTAATTATTGATCCTAAAAATTCTATTTTTGTTTTAGCTACCTTACTTTATCTCTTTCCTAGAACTAATTTTTTTTCTTCACATCTTTCTGTAAATAACAATATGTGTCTAAAATGTCCTTCTAATGTATCAGAGAATATTAAAATATCGTCAATATACACTAAAAAAAACTCTTTTAATGGTTCTATCATTTCATTAGTAAATTTATGAAATTCAGCAGGACTATTTAACTATCCAAATGGTAAAACATTCATTTCATATAATCTATGAGGTGTGATCAATGTTGTCAAATATTTATCTTTTTCTTCTAACTTACAATGATAAAATCCTAATTTTAAATCAAAAGTGGAAAAATAATTTTCATTTTCTAACTTTCTAAATAATACATATTTATGTAGTATTGGATAAGCAAATCTATTACATAGATTGTTAAGGGGTTTATAATTTATGACTAATATAGTTTTTTCTCTTTTTTGTTCAGAGTGTTTATTTACTATAAATGCACTGCAACTATGTTGACTAGTCGAGGGACTACATAATCCTTTTCTAACATCTTTTGAATATGAATATGATATTCTTTTAATGTTATTGGTGTTGCTTTTATTTATTTTCCTTTTATAATCTTATTTTTATTTTCTTCCTTAATTCTTATCGGTATAATTGTTCTGTGTTTTTCCATTTTTCTAAAAGGTTTTATCCTTCTAAATTATTTATTTTTTCTATTTCTATGTCACAATTCAATTCTAAAATTGTATTTTCTATAATATTAGTTTATTTTTATTTTCCTTCTTCTATCATATGGACCCCACCATGCGTCCTATAGTGCAGTTGAGAGCTCGTTAACCTCTGTACTTTTATCTTATGGCCACATAATGTATGAAATTCATAACATTAAGGATAAATACACCAAGGACTTTGAAAATAAAAAAAGATCTTCCTAATATTAGTGAATATTTATAATTAAATTCATATAATAATGGTATTTTTAATATTTTTGTTGCTATTTGAATATGTGTGTTTGTTGTTACTTTATTAATAATATAATTAGTTTTTCCTATTCCAGATAATTTTAAAGGAATTTTTAAATTTGTCCAATTTTTTATGAATTCTGTTTTTCATAAAGTAATTGGATATCCTTTGTCTATTAATGTTAGAATTGTTTTATTATTTAATTTGACTAATATAAAACTTGTAACATTAGTTGTAAGGTGTCTTTTGGGATATCAGTATTGAAATTTTCTTCCCTTCATATGTTATAGTTATATGTGTAGATGTTATTGTAAAAGGTTTTACAGATTCTAAAAAGTCTATTCCTAATAATACTTTTGCTATTTCATTGTGTTGTATTTTGTGTAATTTTAAAGGTATTTTTATGTGATCTAAGTCTAAGACTATAATTACTGATTCATAAAGTGTATATTCCTCATTCTGATATATAAGGTTCTCTTAAAATTTGTATTTCATCTTCTGAGTCTAATAATGATTCGTGTATATATGAAGCACATGATCCTGTATCTATTAATGCTGATATTTGTTTATTTGTTTATTTTTGCTTCTATACACGTTTGATGATCTTGTCTTCTAATGTGGTTTCTACAATAAGATCTTTTATTATTATTTGACTACTACTAGGGATATTAGATATACTTCTTCTTCCTATTGTAAATTATCTTTCTAATTCATTATAATTTTCATGTATATCTGTATTTTTATTTTTCTTAGGTTTTCCTAATTCTTTAGTATTATTAAATTCTATTGTATAATTTTTAGGATAATTATATATGTTAGTTATTTCTCTATGTCTATATTCTATTAAATCTTTAAATATTTGTGGCAATTCATAATTTGTTAATATCTTATTATTATAAATTTCATGTTTAGTAGTTTTTATTTTTATACTAATTAGCTTGTTTCCTGGAGGTGCTTGTATTCTAAAAAATTTGTAGCATATTCTTAATGCTTGATTTATATTTTCATCTCTAAGACTAAGGCTAAAGTTTGGAAATATGTTTATAACAACTTTATTATAACACAAATTTGTGTCTAAGTCTCTTATTATACTATCTCTTAAACTATGTCTCATTCTATCACTTGTTATAACTAGACTAAAAGGTGAATTAATATGAGGCTGAAAATAAGATTTTACTACTATTCTTATTCCTCCTATTTGTAAATTTTTTGTTATAACCTGAATTTTTATAAATTATAAAATTAAATTTTGGGATTTGCAGTGCTAATAAAATATTTTATTAATTTTATATTTTATTAGTGAAATTTAATTTGAAATTTTATGTCGAATATTATTTTAATATTATTATTATTAATATTCAGGTAAAATTTTTGTCTTAGTATATTTTAATACACTTTAAAATTTTTAAGTGTGTAAATATATATATATATATATGTGTGTGTTGGGAGA
>CATIWM010028425.1:0-12928 GCA_949671775.1 Mallotus repandus | reverse complement strand
GTTGATGACTCGTGAAGACTCCTAACTTGCATTCTTTTGCTTGAAAAACTTCCTTCATCAATCCAACTAGCCTCAAGCTTATTCCATGCACCAATTCAGGGCTAAAAACATGTATGAAACACACAAACAACAAATAAAAACGCTTAGAAGTAAAAATAACAAATACATAATCAAATAAACACATAAACATAACAAAAGTCATATGAAAATGATACTAAACTATACTAAATAGCTATGCATATTTGCATTATGTCGCCAAGGTCTTCCAAAGACTCCAGCAAAAGAACCTCTTACAACCAAGAGAACCAAAACCACTACCAAATCCTTTGCCTCCTCAGATTGACTAGAACCTATTCTATCACTTCCACCAAATGCGTGGCCATGGCATCGACACTTACAGAACTCTCAAAAATGCAATCCAAGACCTCATTGACTCAAGAAAGATTGATGATCCCGAAAGGTGTGTTAAAACCAACCCTCTTCTAAATTACCGAGCCATGCCTCCACCATCAATCAACACAATCTCATCCGGCCTACCTGAAGCCTTTACCAAGAAATCAATCCAAGCCATCCTGGAAACTCCTAAAAATAAGAAGCCAAAGTAGAAAAATAATTCTTAATGATCTCAGAAGATGAACTCCTAAGTCTTATTCTTGATTCTCATGACTTTAGTGAAGACGAATGGGACCCTTCCACATTTGAATATATTTCAATGCCCCTAGCATTCACTCTTCACTTGATGATGCAAAGAAGAGCTAGAGATGTAGCCTTTCCTATGAATGGTGAAGTGATTAACTGCCCTTATCCATATAAAGCAGACAAAAGCCTCAAAGTTAAGCAAGACAAACCCGAAGTATGGGATCTACTGGGCAAATTATTGAGAAAATTTGACTACAAAGTCAAGTACGGTGCACCTTTAACAGCTCATGTCCTTTTGAAGGATTTAGTACCCTTAGGATGGGGAGAAGAGTTTGTTGAGGAAGACAGAAGGACCATAACCGTCCAGTCTCTAAACCTCCAAGTTATGGGAATCGACATCTGGTATAACTCTAATGAAGAAGTTAAAAAGGGCATAGATACCCAACAACATGATGACTTTGAGATCATTGTCTGGAATAAGGGTAATAGTGTAAAAGCAACCAATCAAAGGACACCACATAGCAGGAAGCAGATAGCTAAAAAGCCTCTACCCTCAGTTAATCACATAACTCACAGCGAAAGAGCCTACCAGCCTCCTGAAAAGGAGAAAGATGTCTCTAAGGGGAAAGAAATTTCAAGTGATATGGCTCTGACTAAGGAAGAAGATGATCAGGTTTTTACGCAGCTTAAGAAAACTCAGGCACAAGCTAGTATTTGGGATTTGCTCATGGGCTCTAAGAAGCATAGAGACACTCTAGTAAGGGCTCTTGATGATGCAAAGATCACCACCGATGCTTTGCCTTATGAGATGATAGCTTCTTTAAAGAAAGCCCTTACTAATGCAATCACCTTCTCAGATGAAGATCTACCTCCTGAAGGAAGGGTCCATAATCATTCTCTGTTCATACAGACAGTAGTCAGACCTAAGAAGACCTCATGTGTTATGGTGGATGATGGATCCACCATCAATGTTTGCCCCCTGAGGCTGTTACACAAATTCAGAATAAATGTTGAAGACCTAGAGGAATCTAACGTGATTATCCGAGCCTATGATGACTCTAAAAAGCTAGTCGTAGGGATTTTTAAGGTAGTAGTTACTGCAGGAGATATCGAATCAGTAGCAGAGTTCACTGTCCTAGACATCCCTCAAACCTTCACCTTACTATTAGGGAGGCCCTGGTTCCATCCATTATGAGGTATACCTTCCACTGTACACCAAAAGATCAAATTCCCACTCAAAGATAAAGTTTTCACTATTTCAGCTGAAACCAACAACATCATCGCTTGCTTAAACACAGTGCCACCAGGCTTCCAGGTCTCTGTAATCAATGAAGATTGGGTCGACCCAAAGGTTGTTGCAATAATGAAAAAGATGCAATACCTGCCCAGAATAGGATTGGGTGGAAGGTACACTAGAGTCACAGAATTTCCTAATTTCCAAGGACAAACCAGCAAACATGGCCCAGGGTATGATCCTGAGAAGGACACTGGAGCTAAGAAGTTCACCTCTTTTATTTTAGAAGGCTCAACTGAGGTTTACCAGGGACAGACAGAGAAGTAGGAAAAGGAAGGGGTTGAGAAACTTGCCTTTAAAATCTTCAAAGATGTAATTGACGCTGCTAAGGGAAAACACCCACCAGAAGATATCACTGAGACTGATGTTGATGAGCTGATGAAGAATCTGAGACTAGAATCCAAGACTGAGACCCTCAACTGTGAGGAAGTTGCTACCATCCTCGAATCAAGCATTGATGACATTTTGTTTGAAGACACTGGAGATGATCTCTATACTTTTCCTTTATTTGAAACTGATGATGTAATGAACTCTAAAGTTAATGCAATGAAATCAAAATTTGCTTACTTGTTTGATGTCTTTTCTGATGGTAGTGTGCATTGCATTGATAAAAATACTTGCATATTTGACATTCATTCCATATGCACTGAACCATTTAACATTGGCACATAAAATGAACCACACATTTTGCATATTTTGAAAGATGTTACCCCTGAACAGAGGAGAGAAATTGAAAAAATATTAATAAAATATTCAAGCATATTTACTAGGACATACGAAGACATGCCCGACATCGACAGAGATATCGTTCAACACTACATTCCCACCAAAGAAGGGTGTAAACTAGTAAAGTAAAAGCTAAAAAGACTCAGACCAGAGTGGGCCCAATTGGTAAAAGAAGACATCAAAAAGCAGATTGAGGCTAAGTTCTTAGAGGTGGTAGACTACCCAGAGTGGTTAGCAAACATTGTGCCAGTCCCAAAGAAAGTCGGAAGGGTCAGAATTTGTGTTGACTACAGAGATCTAAATAAAGCATGCCCAAAGGATGACTTCCTCTTACCTCACGTAGATGTGTTGATAGACAATGCTGCCTCCTGTGTAATGTATTCCTTCATAGATAGATTTTTCAAATACAATCAAATTCTGATGGCCATCATCGATAATTCAAAGATGTCCTTCATTACAGAATGGGGTACTTACTGCTACAGGGTAATGCCCTTTGGCCTGAAAAATGTAGGTGCAACCTACCAGAGAATGGCAATAGCCATGTTTCATGACATGATACACAAATAAGTCGATGTGTACGTAGATGACATGATGGTTAAATCAGAAACCAGAGAGGGGCACCCAGCTGCTCTTGAAAAATTCCTTGAAAGGGTTGAAAAGTACAGCTATAGGCTTAATCCCATGAAGCGCGTATTTGGGGTAACTTCAGGCAAGATGCTAGGGTACATTGTCAGCCAAAATGGAATCAAAGTGGATCCAGATAAAGCAAAAGTAATTAGAGAAATGCAATACTAAATACAGAGAAAGAAATCAGAGGGTTTCTAGGGAAGCTACATTTCATAAGCAGATTCATCACCTAGTTAATAGTAGTTTGCGAGCCTATATTTAAACTACTAATAAAAGATCACCCGGTTGTATGGAACGAACAATGTCATCTAGCATTCGACAAGATCAGAAACTGCCTAGTCAATCCATTGGTTCTAAAACCACCTAAGTCCAGGTTGCCATTAACCTGATACCTAGCCATTAAAGGGAATGCAATCAGTGCAATGCTATCCTAGGAGGGAGAAGGAAAAGCAGAACATGCAGTTTACTACCTGAGTAAGAAAATGCTGCCTTATGAGGAAAAGTACTGTTAGGTCAAACAAATATATCTGGCAATTGTATGGGCAATGAAGAAGCTCAGACACTACTTTTACTCATACAAGATCGAAGCTATGTCCAAAATGGATCCTATAAAGCATCTCTACAAAGCTCCTTCCCTAGTGGGAAAACTCACTAAGTGGCTTTTTCTACTCACAGAATTTGATGTACAGTATCTGACTAAGAAGACAGTGAAAGGGCGAGCAGTCACTGAATTTTTAGCCCTTAATCTAATTTCAGATTCAGAAAAAGTTTAACTAAACTTCCTAGATAACCTCAGCATAACCATGCAGGTGCAGGGATGATGAATGTACTTTAACGAAGCAGTCAGCCAATTTGGAGTAGGAGTTAGGATCATACTCCTAACACCAAAAGGCGAAGTGGTGCCAATTGCTATGAAGCTAGCATTTAGAGTTACGAATAACGAGGCATAATATGAAGCATGTGTACTTAACATTGAAGCTTTGATAGCTCTAGGAGTGACAAAAGTTAAAATATTTAGGGATTCTATATTGGTAATCAATCAGATAATAGAAGAATGAGAACTGAAAGAACAATACTTGAGGCCATATCTGAGCCACCCGCAACAGTTTGCCTTATCTTTCTAGAAATGCAAATTCATCCATCTCCCTAGAAACCACAACCAAATGGCAGATGCACTCACTTCCCTAACGTTAGTATGGGAAGGACCAGCCAAAATGCCTATAAAGCCTCTAATCCTACTCAAATCAGAGCAACCTAGCCACAAATGCCTCAGAATAGCAAAAGCAAATGCAGACAACAAACCCTGGTTCTACGATTTATAACAATACCTCATAAAGAGAATTTACCCTGAGAAGGCAGTAAAAAAAGATAAGGCAGTTATTCGACAACTGGTGTCGAAGTTTACATCATACTAGGGTGTATTATACATAAGAACCTCAGGCGGGATACAACTCAGATGTTTAGATGAGACAAAAGCTGCTAGAATAATAGAAGAAGTACACGAGGGTGTCTGTGGTCCGCGCATGAATGGCACCATTCTAGATAAGAAGTTAATGAGACAAGGGTTCTTTTGGATGACGATGGTGAAAAACTGCATCAAATTCATAAGAAGGTGCCATAAGTGCCAAATTCACGGGGATATCAACCATCTTCCCCCAACAGAGCTACACTATATCTCTTCTCTGTGGCATTTTTTAGCATGGGGGTTAGACATAATCAGAGAAATCCATCCGATAGCCTCAAACAGACACAGGTTCATCTTAGTAGTAATTGACTACTTCATAAAGTAGGTCAAAGCAGAATTATACGCAAAAATGGGGGCAAAACAACTGGTAAAGTTCATCAGAAAGAACCAATTCTGCCGATATAGGATTCCCTATCATATAGTTTTTGACAATGGTGCTCAGTTCCAAAGGGAAGTGAGGGGATTACTAAGGAGTTATAAGGTGGAGCATCATAAATCCTTACCTTATCGACCATAAGCAAACGGGGCGGTCGAAGCTGCAAACAAAAATATCAAAAAGATCTTGTCAAATATGACTTAGACTTACTGTGATTGGGCAGATAGACTACCATACGCATTGTGGGGATATAAAACAACAGTCAGAACTTCAACATGAGCCACTCCTTTCTTACTAGTATACGGATCTAAAGCAGTACTCCCAATGAAAATGGAAATCAAATTGCTACGAATAACAATTGAATCTGAACTGCTCAAAGCATAATAGGCCCAGCAAAGGCATGACAGCCTCACTACTCTGGATAGTCAGAGACTTAAAGAACTGTATCATACACAGCTATATCAAGCTCGACTGGCTAGAGCCTTCAATAAGAAAGTCAAACAAAAGAGTGTGAAAGTAGGAGACTAGGTGCTAAAGCAAGCCAAACAGAATGTCTCAGACCTTAGAGGGAAGTTCAGGCTAAACTGGGAAGGCCCATATCTGGTCAAAACCATCTTATCAAGAGGAGCTGTCAAGCTGATGGATTCTGAAAAGAAATGAGTTCTCTGAGCCTACCAACACATACCGCTTGAAGAAGTACTATGTCTAGAGCAAATACATAAAAAAAATAAAATCCCGCTAAGTTAAAAACAGAAAAAAGGCAGCTCAGGCAAAAATTAGGGAACCGAGAAAATACGTAGTTATAAAATCTAAAGAGGCTGACTAAGGATAGGGGTACCTTCAATTCGAAATCTGCATAAATGAAACTGTGCTTTTCTTAAATATATTCAGTAAATATGCGAATGCTTGTCAAATCATGTAAGTACATTTAAGGAAATGTAATACATCATTATCATCTGAATCCATTGAGCATGCTAAGTACAATTTACATATTTTCATTACATGCTTTGCAGTTCTTACCTATTTCATCATTTCTGCTCCATATTGCTAGCTGCTATAGTTGAACCTAAAAAAAAAAAAAAAGAGGAAACCAAACTAGGTATGAAGAGCTTTGAAAAGAGACGCCCTAGGCAAAAGAGGGAAAAATGCCCAGATAGGCACAAAGAGCTCTGAAAAGAGATGCCCTATGCAAAAGAGGGAAAAATAAAATAAGAGGTAGACAAAGCAGAATAATCAGACAAAATGATCACAGTCACAAATGTCACAATCAGGAACACACAAGTCAGCCAACCTAGAATACAACAACAACACCCATCAGTATAAAACATAACACCCTGAGTCCATAACCTCGGGAAAATAATACAACACTAGACAACCACAGCCAAAAGCCTATACCTAGCCTCCTAACAACTAAATCGTCCATGGTGCCATCAAAAGAAAAAGCTGAATCCACTCAAGCGTCCCCGTCATCAGAGCCAGGCCCCACATCCTTTGCATCCATTTGGAGGTCGCCAATTGCACATACAGCTGATCAATATGCTCATGATACTATGCTCGCTCCCTCTCCCACTCATGACTAGCGTGAACATACTCACTCTGCATTAGACAAACATCACGAATCACATTTCATGCATTCATAAAAACACATGCATTTGCATAAAACATGTACAAATCAATAAATGAAGAAAGCAGTACACTCTGTGTGCCAGTAAACTCCATGAAACACTCCTCTGCGCTGATTGTAGCAGTATACCAAGATTGAGCAGTGGAAATAGACACCTGCAAAGAAAAAGAAATTAGATAACGAAAAAAGCAAAGAAAGGGGAGAAACCTCACAAAATCAAGAAACTAACATAAGTGGCATCTGTAGGCACCACACCTGACAATGGTGAACCTGCTCTGTGCAAAGAAAAATGAGCTCCTGCTCCTGTGACCATCAGCCTGTACAACATCAGAGGAACTGCACTCACAAAATCACTAAGAACGGTACCGCTAGGTCCAACACCACTGGCATGTGATGTCCCATCAGTCCCAGGACCACTCTCCTCGTCAAAACGAGAGGAATATGATTTCCTTCGAAGACGTCCAGAATTCTGCAGATAAAACTCTCATAACAACAAAGTTTAACACTAATAAAGTTTGTTACATGCTTACATGAAAATAGAAAAAACACAGCTCGAAAGCGTACCGGGTCAGAAGATGCTACCCTAGAAGCAAAACGACCCTGGGATGACCACGAAGTCCCAGCTCTAGAGCCTAAAGGCTATGAAGGATCTGCCTGAGGAGGTGGAGGAGGAACAAACTCACTAGCCACGACATCAATCAACTGTGGCACTAGGGAAATCATATAAGAAAAATGAGCTCCCTCAAGGAAGTCCTTAAGGGTATACCCTCTCTTAGCTCTGTCAAACTCCTCTCCAATGAGTTCTTGACCCCAAAGTATATCCCTAGGGGGAGCAACAAGAACTCTCCTCATAAATGATCCATCCCACCAGTGATAGACCCGCTCACCCAAATACCACAGCTTATCAACAAGACCGAGCAACAAGACCCTCCTCTGTGTTAGGTGTCAAGCCACTCCCATCTCAATTGACCAGTCCTGTCGCTCCATCCACCAGTATGGACAAATCTACCTGAGACACTCATAAGCGAAAAGAATTGCTAAAGAATTGGCAAAGCAAAGACAAAATGTATCATACTTGACCATGGGCCAATCTATTCAAAAGACCCCTCGCCTCTACCGGACTCTCAATCAAACTAGAAGTCCTCCTAATCCATCATGGAAGATGGGGAAAACTACTCTCAGGCAAATGCTCAATAGTGGGATGAGGAAACAACCCAAACTCGTAAGCCCAAGCCTGTCAAGAAGAAAGGGGTCAGAACAATCAAAGATGGAACAATCCAAAAGCAAGAAACCACACTCACATCCAGCATGAACAAGCAGCTATAAATGTGCGAGCATCCTCTACGCTGCATCCAAACCAAAATACATGTGGGCAAAAGTAGCTGTGCCCCAATTGTTCTTTGGCAGATCCCTCAAGTTCCTCAAGACAGGTAACAACTGCAGAAAACCAGTGCCTGAGGCATTCCGAAAGATAACGACACTCAAAAGGTAGAATAAGAAACACCTAGCCAACTGCTCAAAATTAACACGACCTACGTCGTGCTCCAACCTCACCTTCTCTACAAGCTGCGTATACCAGATCAAAGTGGAGCAGCCAGACTTCACTGAAGCAGTAACACAAAATAGATCCCTCAGCCATCTATTCCTCGCAACAACAGAACTACATGCCTCATTACTCAAAGGGATAGGCTCCTCGAAAAAACTCAGCTCGTAATGGCTGCAAAATCAAGCGGAGTGATAGTTATCTCCCCGAAAGGCAAATGGAACGTGTGGGTAGTATCCATCCACTGCTCAACAAGAGCACACATCACAGCCTGACTCGATGCATAAGAGCCATAGTAAGAGCAGAAATAATACCATCAAAGCCCTTCCTGGCAACCATCTGCTTCACACATGGAGGAAGACCCTGATAATATGAGCTGACCTTATTTAAGCTACCGGGCAGCTGAATGACAGGCCTAGAGGACTGCAACCAATAGGTAAAATAGTTATAACATTTCATCAAATACTAAAACATCTCTTTTTTGCATCTTTGCAAGAAAACAACAGCAAGAGCTAAAATAATAGCTAGAGCTACAATCATTACAGCCAGAGCTAAACTCACAATAAGAGCTAAAATCACAGCTAGAGCTACTGTCATTACAGTAAGAACTACCTCACAGCAAGAGCTATCTCACAACAAAAGCTACAGCAAGAGCTAAAATCACATCTAGAGCTACAGTCACCACATCAAGAGCTAAACTACATCAAGTGCTACAATCAGACAATAAGAGCTACATTACAGCTAGAGCTATAGTCATCATAGCTAGAGCTAAACTCACAGCAAGAGCTAAAATCACAGTTAGAGCTAAACTCACAGCAAGAGCTAAAATCACAGCTAGAGCTATAGTCATTACAGCAAGAGCTACACTATAACAAGAGCTACATCATAGCAAGAGCTAAAATCACAGTTAGAGCTATAGTCATTACAGTAAGAGCTACATTACAGTAAGAGCTACATCACAGCAAGAGCTATCTCATAGCAAAAGCTACAGCAAGAGCTAAAATCACAGCTAGAGCTACACTTACCACAGCAAGAGCTACACTATAGCAAGAGCTATATTATAGATAGAGCTAAACTACAATAAGAGCTATACTACAGCAAGAGGTACATTACAGCTAGAGCTAAACTACAACAAGTGCTACAGTCAGACAGCTAGAGCTACATTACAGCTAGAGCTAAACTACAACAAGAGCTACACAACAGCAAGAGCTACATTACAACTAGAGCTAAACTACAGCAAGTGCTATAGTTAGACAGTTAGAGCTACATTATAGCTAGAGCTAAACTACAACAAGTAGCTTGAGCTACGATAAGCAAAGCTAATTACAGTAAGAGTTAAGTAAGTAAACTAACCGGTCGATGATGAATAGTCTAAGCATGAGTCTCTAGGCTATAGACAACGAGAACTGGATCTCCCCGGGAAAGCTGAGGTGAATAAAAAGAAGCTCCACCACTAGTTCTAGTAGCCTCTGTAGCTCCAGCAGTAGAGGTCCCTGCACTAGTCTGCCCAAGAACCGCTTCATCCTCTAAAATGAACTCGTCAAAAGAAAAAGATGTGGTATTCACATTTCCAAAGTCACCGATATCCTCAGGAATAGGAGGGAAGTCCATAATCCCTGCACTCCATAAAGTAACAGAGCAACAATAGAAGAAAAACACTAAAAAACCTCAAAAAAGGCTCGAAAAAGGTAAAAATCACCTTGAATGCGAAAACGAGTTCATTTTATAGGCATCAAACACACCTTGGGCGTGTGATCATGCACCCCAAACGCATGATCATGTGCCCTTTCAAGCCTCATGCGCTTTAAGACTCACACACGCACACACTGAGACCCCCATACACGTACTCTTAAGGTCCCGAACTTGCATTTTACAAAAAGAACACACACAAAACACGCACGAATTGCACAAACATGAACATTATATGTTTTAGGACACTGCATATGACATCACTGTCTCAAAAAGTCATATCATTAAAGAAAAATGAAGCACATACAACACAAGCATGTCGCACCTGCAATTATCATAATTGACACGTCATGAAATCAAGCTCGAAACACAATAAATAATGACATCATCACTGCATCATTACTGCATTATCACTGCTTAGTAGCATTTTTTTGCTTAGAAGCATTTTTCTCTGCTTAGAAGCATCATTCCATATGCTTAGCAGCATTCCATTACTTAGAAGCATCTCATCTGCTTAGAAGTATCTCATCCGCTTAGTTGCATTTCATTGCTTAAAAGCATTCCATGTGCTTAGAAGTATCACATCTGCCTAGAAGCATTCCATCTGCCTAGGATCTTCGCATCTGCTTAGTAGCATTTTCATCTAAAAGCATTTCATTTGCTTAGGAGCATTTCTCTGCTTAGAAGCATTTTTCTCTGCTTAGAAGCATCACATCCGCTTAGAAGCATCTCATTTCTTAGAAGCATCATATCCGCTTAGTAGCATCTCATCGCTTAGAAGCATTCTCTCTACTTAGAAGCATCACATCTGCTTAGTATCATTTGCATTGATACCTAAGGAAGATATGAAAGCATCATCTTGCCTCACCCAAGAGAATTACAAGATACATAAACAAGCGGCGGCTCTGCTAATCAAATGAAATAACATTAACAACGATGAGCCTGACCAAATAGCATACCATCAGGTAAGTACCTCTTCCCAAAATCTTTTTTGCATCTCTACATTTGCTTCACGTGTATTGACACCAATACTAGAGTACTATACATCACACATAAAGCAGGGGGCAACTATCATACATCGAATTTTGACTGTCCCTAAAAAGGTCTAGTGATGAAAACATCTCTCCGAATATGATAAGTGTCTGTTCATTCATACCACCTCTGAGGCGTGCCAAGAATCTAAAAAACCCAAACAGAGCAAAATCAACCTCCGAATCGTTAAGCTGCACCCCAATTTCATGAACTATGAATAATTGGATTGGTAAGTCGCTCGTTTTAAGCAAACATTAATCAAAATAAGTAACTTATCAGATCAGTGTTTGACTCATGAGATCGAAGTTCAACTTCGTGAAAATTGGAAGTCGATTTTGACAAAACGGATGCCGAAAATGTGTCCGTAAGCCCTTAAAACTTTTGGAAGTGACCCCAGAATAGTGCACGTAACCCCGAGAAGTAGCGTGTGAGCAAATTTGTAGTGCGTGATCACGCTCGAACACATTTTGCTCACGCATGAAAATGGAAGCTGATTTTGATAAAACAAACCTCAGAAACATGTTTGAAAGGTCCAAAAACCGTGAAAACACCCCTGAAATAGCGTTATTAGAGCCCGGGAAGGCTGAATGACACGCGTAAGATAGTAGAACCATACTTGAGAGTTTCCTACCTCATACGACTCAACAGTCACCCGCCCAGGGTCGTGATCACGTGTCCCAGGGTATGATCAAGCATTCCAAGGGTGTGATGACGCATCACAAGGGCATGATCACACATATTTTTACAACTTTTCATAAATTTTTTAGCACATTTCCCTATAAATATGGGTCTCTACCTCCCATTTCAATAACAGCCAGAGCCAAAGCAAGAGCCACAAAAATAAAAAAAAAGGTAAGAGCCAAAAAGCACACACACACTGAAACATTATTGAATTGAAGGCTTAGGAGCCGTAATCCACACACTTTTAGCCCACTTTCTACATTTTTTGTAGGATTTTTAGACCACCTTTGCACCGAACCCACCCTCATCTTTGTCAAAGCACACTTTAAAGGTATACGAATTTGCATTACACACGTTATTTTGAACCTCTTGACGAGGAAAGCTTGAAAATCTCTCAAAGCTAAAGGTTCAAAAACAAAAAATAAGCTTAGTCGAATATGAGGATTAAATAATCATTTTTGCACGTTTATTTACTGTCTTGCATTTTACTTTATCGCTACCAGTAGTTGAGAAATTGTTGTGATTGTGTGATGAGACTGGCAATTTGCATGCTGATTGAGTAATCTCTGACTTATTTTGCTTATCTAAGCTAGAGCTTCGATATTGCGGTCCAATGATGCAATCATCATTATTTACTACTTATCTTATAATTTAGAAATGTTGTATAATAATTCCTGCTAGAGCATAAACTATGTGCATTTGTTTAATCATTCATGGTGCATCAATCATCTTTATTGTGCCTATATGCTGTCCGAGTGGATGAATAGATGGAATCACACATAGTTGTGTAAACCTCTGTTTTGCAGGTGTATTCTAGATTAGGACTAGATTTACATTTCCGCACTTTTTCTCTTTCATATGTATTTACTAGGAAAGCCTTGTAAATAATTATGCTGAATTTCTCGTACTTTTCATTATTATCAACGTGCTTGTGTGAATGCATATATATTAACTGTCATTATCGAAACTAGGGTGTTGCGATAGCCATGTATTGAGTATTAAAATGAGAAATAGTCAAAAAGTAGATGAGATCTCCTGGGCTCAAAATCTCTGCTTGGGACGATACTCGTTGAGTGACCTGATGCCGTCCCTTTCATCTTTTTCTGGTTTTCTATAAACCAGGTGGCGACTCCAAACACAAAAGCGTCTCGCATCCCCCCAAGACCAATCAATTATCCCTGTCCCATAAATGGAACGGATGTTCCTTGGAATCCTCAGTCGCTCACAATTAG
>CATIWM010028398.1:0-14532 GCA_949671775.1 Mallotus repandus | reverse complement strand
TATATATAATTAGAATATTTTATTATGATATGATATTGGGAATTTCTATATGTTATTAAAAGTTTTTAATTCTGAGGCATACTTATGATTTTGTTTGGTGAAAGTAGTGTTTAAGGCTTGCTACGGGTTTCAGATTCGTGTGAATTCTTGTTCTCTAGCGCCGGTCATGACTCACAGGTTTGAGTCGTGACATCTTCATTCTAGTAATGTCTATTTTTGAAGAAGTGGCTTGAAATAGTGTAGAATTTGCATTTTTCAATTAGCCTAATTTCATCGTTTGACACTATTTCGACAGGTTTCAGGTGACACAATCACTTCCTTTGCATTTCTCACATTACCAGGAGTTTGTAGCCACCAACCACACATCCGATCTCCACCCGTAGAATATTTGTTGAATTTTTTTAGGTAATTTCGGTTTATTTTTGGATTTCATTATTCAGTGCATATTTTGGGTTGTTTGAAGCTATTTTTGTGTTATACTAATTATTAGGAATATTTTGGTATAGTTTCTTTGTCTAGGTGTTATGTTTTCCGGCGAAAATCCGGTGCGTCCCACCCGAACTCCGGCCAATGAACAGTGTCGACCCGAGATAAATGCATGAAACTATTTTTAATAAATAGTATAAATTATAGTGATCAATTTCCATAAATGGAGTTTAATTTAATTCTTTACAGATTTTGAGAAATAAATATCGGAAAGGTTGTAGTGGAAATTAGTTAATTTTCATTTAAATTAGTTTAATCGTCGGAGATAATTCTTAAGCCTCAAATTAATCATTTAGGGTGTTCCTAAGTCAATTTCCATGATTCCATTGTTTTTATAAATTTTTAGAATTTTTGGGAGTTATTAGGAATTTATTTGATAAATAGTTATATATTGTTTATAGAGCATATCGGAGTGGAGGCATCGGGTAATAGGCGGACTAGGACACGTCAGCCTGCTCGCTCCATCAGTAAGTTAATATATTGAAATGTGCATTAGATTTGCGTATAAAATATAGGTTGGTTAGCTATATTTAAAGAGTATGTTTAATTAAAGAATTTATATTTTTAGTGTTTGAATATCCATGTTGTTGATTTAATATATAAGTAATGCTATTTTTATATTTGATTATTGATGTTAATGATATCGTGGATTATAAAGATAAAAGTATTTTATTTCCAGTATTGATTTTTTCCAGAATTTATTATGCTTTTATGTATGATAAATAACTTTTGGAAAGAATAGTAGAACGGGCTACTTAATGGGTGTCATCAAGACCGTGTGCACACAGGTAATGATTTTAGAGTCGGGCCCTTATTGAAAAAATTAATTGTGAAGCTCGATTGATGCTTAGCTCTTGAGCAATATATATGGATTATTGATAAATATTACTGGGACCAGTGGTTCGGTGGAAGCTTAGCTCTCAGGAGCTGTCAGTAAATGTTAGAATAAGAGACTGATTGCGGCTGGTAGCTCAGTGTAAGCTTAGCTCTTAGGAACTGGCAGTCATTGGATAAATAAGTTAGCTGAATGGTTTTTCTTTAGAATTGTGGTTTAGAATTCTACCACCAATTTCCACTAAAGTTCTTTATTGATATTATTTTATTATTTTATCTTTCATTATATATTTATTTAAGTAAATGGTATTTGAAAGTTATGTTTTAAGTTGTTACCAAATAAATATTTTGTTTTTTTATATATGTCCACATTTTTAAATATATATATATATATATATATATATATATATAATTTAATTTATTTGATAAATTAAGGATTTTCTTTAAATAAAATTTTATAATAAATATTTATAATAAATGTTTTAATAAAAGAAGTCTGTCAAACTAACATATATTTGTCTATATTAGCGTACTCAGTGAGGTCTGACTCCCCTTAACTATTTTTCCAGGAATCTGGGAGTTTTCAGTTAGTTTACCTCCTTTGCGCCGGACTCATTCTTCATCAGCAGTATTATGTAGGTCTTTGTAATGTTATTAATATTTGTGGAATGATTTGTAGCTATTCTAGACATCGCAGTAGTATTGGGCAAATTGTGTTATGTTTTTTTTTTTGCATTGTAATGTGTATTTCTATATACTTGAATTGAGATGTTGGTGATTTGATGATATTGGAGTTGTGGTGGTTGAGTATATATGTTATTGGGAGTGTATTGTTCTTTTATAGGTTTTGGTTTTGTCCCGGCATAGGAAAAACTCTACCGGATTTTCCTTAGAATTTTAAAGTTTGTTTTATTTCTGTAATAAATTCCTTAGGCTTACTATAGGTTTTGAAAGCTTATTACTTTCCCATTTTCTAGTGCTGATTACGTGCCCTTATGGGTTCGGGTCGTGACAGAGTTGATATTAGAGCATTTGTTTTATTCTTTTTCTGTTGTTTGTGAATGTCTATCATTTCTTGAAACTACTGCTATGATTAAGTTGATAATTGTCACTCGTTGTTGTTATTGTTTCTAGAATTCTGCGTATATGTTAGCATCTTTGTTCTATCTTGAATCTTATTTTTGTGTCTTTTCAGAATGATGAGGAGAGCACGAAATGCTCCTGCTGCAGATGTAGCATATGATGAAGGCGAGCAGTCCATTTTGGATGAAGCTCCTCTACTTGCCCCACGACATAGAGGAAGGGGTAGGCCAAGGGCAGCGGTAGTTCTAGAACAAGAGCAATAGCCGCAAGTTGAGCCAGAAGCTCCAGAGATAGATTATGTGACATTTACAGTTTGAATGGTAGGAATTAACCAAGGCTTAGCTGCACTTGATCAAGCTATGCCATTAGCCCAACAAATGCTCTAGCAGAGTAACTAGGAATGTCAAATGCTGATGTTGTACTCCTTTACTCTAGAATTAGTAGAGTCTCCTTTAATGGTATAAGAGATGCTTTAGACTTCATTAATACAATTAAGTCACGGACAAGAACAGGGAAAATTGACTATCAGAGAATTTTGATTGTTGAGGTATCAGTTCAAGTAGCTGCACAAGATTTATTGATGCAGTCTATTGAGCCTTAAATGAATGTTATGACCTAGCTTGAATTTAAAGAGTGGTTCCTAAGGAACTTTTGTCCACCTGTAGTAAGAGATGCTTACAGATGGCAACTACTACACATTAGCATAGGAGACCAATCAGTGGAAGAGTATACTAAGGAATTTTATAGGCTAGCTCGCTATGCTGAAGATATAAGAAGAGATGAATACAGAGCTATTGATTTGTATGTCACTGGATTAGGGCCAGCATATATAGGCATTCACACAAAGGACCATACTTTGGAAAGGGTGGTAGAGGAGGCTAGATTGTTAGAAAGAAGACATGTAATGCAAGGCACTATTCTTGATCCTTATTTATATAGCAGCAGTAGATTGGGAGTATCTCAGGGGTTTCAGCAGTTTACTTTTTAGATTGGTGGTACGAGCATTCAGACAGAGCATACTTCTCAGTAGGCTGGGAGGTCTAGAGCACATAGACCTAGCAAACATAGCTATATTCCTAACCGTAGGAGTGGCAGAGCTACTAGATATGGTTATAGAGTCATTAGCAGTAGCAATGGCCAAAGCTCCGGACATGGCAATTCAGGATTTGGGGCTAGTGCATGTCTTACTTGTGGCAGAGTGCATCAAGGACCATGCCATTTGTTGACAGGAGCATGTTTTAGATGTGGACAGATAGGACATATTGCTAGAGCTTGTCCTAACACTAGATATCAGCCATCTTATGCTCAGGGATCTTCATCTTCAGTGGCTTAGCCATTTTCAACAGGTGCATCAGCCCTATCAAGCAAATATGTATCCTCAGCAGAGATCGACACAGTTCATGGGCCAGTAGGGCTATGGTTCAGGAGGGAGATCTGGTGGTCGAGGATTTATGGAGCCATCCACTTCACAGCAAGCAGGCCATGGATAGGGTAGGGTATTTACATTGACTCCTCAGGATGCTCAGGCATCCAATGTAGTGGTTGCAGGTGCTCTTCCATTTTGTTATCTTGATGCTAGAGTTTTGCTTGAACCTAGTGCATCACATTCTTTTGTATCTCCTATTTTCACTTCAAAAATAGGATGACAACCATCCAAGTTATTAATTCCATTGTCTATAGTGACTCCACTTAGTGATGAGTTGGAGACCGATATAGTCTTTCCATCTTATCTAGTGTTGGTGGAAGGTAAAGAGTTGCTTGTAGATTTAGTTTTATTGGATATGATAGATTTGATGTGATTTTGGGAATGGATTGGTTGGCTTAGCACTATGCCACCTTAAATTTTTGGGAGAAGGAAGTAATTTTCAAAATTCTAAATTATGTGGAATTTTTATTCAGAGGTGACAAGAGTTTAATGCTTTAAAATCTTATTTCTGCTATCACGGCCAAAAAGATGCTAAGAAGGGGGTATCAAGGCTATTTAGTTGTTGTCAAAGATATAAATATGAAAAAGGGGGTGGTTGAGATAATACCAGTGGTATGTGAATTTTTGGATGTTTTTCCTGAAAAGCTACCAAGGTTGCCGCCAAAAACAAAGATAGAATTATGTATTGATGTTGTACCTGGTACATATCCTATCTCTATGCCACCTTATAGAATGGCACCCGCATAACTAAAGGAGCTTAGAGAGAAGTTGTAAGAATTGTTTGATAAGGGTTTCATTAGACCTAGTATGTCTCTTTGGGTGCTCCGGTGTTATTTATGAAGAAGAAAGATGGTAATCTTCGACTTTGTATCGACTATAGACAGTTGAACAAAGTCACTATCAAGAATAAGTATCCTCTTCTGAGAATTGATGACTTATTTGATCAGCTTTAAGGAGCTCAGTGTTTTTTCAAGATTGACTTGAGGTCAGGGTATCATCAGTTGAGAATTAGAAGTGAAGATATACCCAAGACTGCATTTCTGATAAGATATGGCCACTATGAATTTTTGGTGATGTCCTTTGGGTTGACTAATGCCCCAATAGCCTTTATGGACTTGATGAATCAGGTGTTTAGGCCATTCTTAGACTATTTTATAACAGTGTTTATTGATGATATCTTGGTGTATTCTAGGAGTGAGGAGGAGCATGCTATGCATTTGAGGATGGTGCTTTAGACTTTAAGGGAGCATCAACTATATGCCAAATTCTCTAAATGTGAGTTTTGGTTTGATCTCAAGTGGCTTTCTTAGGCCATCTTGTATCCAAAGACGGCATACAAGTGGATCCTAAGAAGATAGAAGCCATTATAGAGTGGCTGAGACCTACAACGGTCACTGAAGTGAGGAGTTTTCTAGGTTTAGTTGGCTACTATAGAAGATTTGTGAAGGATTTCTCCAAGATTGTTGCATCTTTAACAAGGTTGACTTAGAAAAATACTAAGTTTGTATGGACGGACAAATATGAGGAGCACTTTTAGATGCTCAAGGATAGATTGACTTCAGCTCCAATAATGACTTTACCTTCGGGAAGTGAAGGGTATACAGTGTATTATAATGCTTCTTGAGTAGGATTAGGTTATGTATTGATGCAGAATGAGAGAGTGGTTGCTTATGCTTCACATCAGTTAAAAAAGCACAAACAGAATTATCCTACTTATGACTTGGAAATGGCAGCAGTGGTGTTTGCATCAAAGATGTGGAGGCACTACTTGTATAGTGTAACTTGTGAAATATGCACTGATCACAATAGCTTGAAGTATATTTTCTAGCAGAGAAATTTGAACTTAAGACAGAGGAGATGGATGGAACTTTCGAAAGACTATGATTGCTCCATTCTTTACCATCCAGGTAAGGCTAATGTATTGAGTAGAAAGTCAGCAGGAAACCTTGCTTACATTAGCTCGGCAATGAGGCCAATCATTAAAGGATTTCATGAATTGATTGATCAGGGATTACAATGGAATGTAACTAAGAAATGTCTTTTAGTTCAATTTAGAGTACGATCAGTGTACTTGGGTAGAGTTAAGGAAGCACAGAGAAAGGACCGACACTTGCAAAGGATAATGTCTGAAGAGCAACAAGGTCAATTTAGAGATTTTGTTATTGATGGTGAGGGTGTACTATATTTGGGCACTAGGTTATGTGTGCCAGATGTAGATGAGCTGAGAAAGGAGATAATGGCGAAAGCTCATTTTTCTGTTTATAGTGTTCACCCAGGTTCTACTAAGATGTATCATAATTTAAAAGATACATATTTATGGAATGGGATGAAGAGAGACATTGTTGAGTTTGTGTCCAAATGTCTCACTTGTCAGCAGGTGAAACTGAAATGTTAGAGGCGCTCGAGATTGTTGCAACAGTTGCCCATTCCAGAGTGGAAATGTGATATGATTGCTATGGATTTCGTGATTGGATTATCTCGTACAACTAGAGGCTATGGCGCTATTTTGGTGATAATTGATAGGCTAACCAAGTTAGCACACTTTTTTCTAATTAAGAAGACATATTCTACTGATAGGTTAGCAAGATTGTATATTAATAAAATTATTTACTTCCATAGGGCACCAGAAAGTATAGTGTTTGACAGAGGAGCCACTTTTACTTCATTTTTTTTTGCAAGAATTACTTAAGGCCTTAGTTACGAGACTTAACTTCAGTACTCTATTTCATCCTCAAACAGATAGTGATTCAAAAAGAACCATTCAGACACTAGAAGACATGCTGAGAATGTGTGTGATAGAATTTGGGGGTCAATGGGATTTGCATATAACAACAGTTATCATGCAAGTATTGGAATGACTCCTTATGAAGCATTATATGGTAGGAAGTGTATATCACCTTTGTATTAGGAAGTTGGAGAGAGGCAAATGACAGACCCAAAATTGGTGCAAGTGACTTCTGAGAAAATTCCTCTCATCCAATAGAGGTTGAAGATAGCTTTTAGTCGGCAAAAAAGCTATGTGGATCCTAAGAGGAAAGATGTAGCATTTTCTATTAGAGACATGGTGTTTCTCAAGGTGTCTCCAATGAAAGGGGTAGTGAGATTTGGTAAGAAAAGAAAGCTATCTCCAAGGTATATCAGACCTTTTGAGATTCGCTCAAGGGTAGGTGATATGGCTTACATAATGGTATTGTCACCAGAGTTATCACGGATTTATCCAATGTTCCATGTCTCGATGCTGAGAAAGTACATCTCTAATCCTTCACATGTTCTTTAGCCTTAGATAATGGAGCTCAGTGCAGATTCGACTTATAAAGAGTACCTAATTGTGATCGTGGATCGACAAGTTCACCAACTGCATACTAAAGAAATTCCTATGGTGAAGGTGCTGTGGAGCAACCATGCAGTGGAAGATTGCACTTGGGAGACGAAGGTCGATATGTAGAGCCAATACCCCTATTTGTTTCAATATTGATGTAAAATTCGGGGACAAATTTTGTTAAGGAGGAAGAATGTAATAACCCGAATTTATGTGGTAATGAATATAATTATTTTTATTTATTATTATTTTTACTTTTATTATTATTTTATTTTATTATCATCATCTTTATTATTAACATTATTATTGGTACTATTATTATTATTGAGATCCTTGTTGTTAATACTATTATTGTATTATTGTTATAAATATTTTTATTATTATTAGTATTATTTGTTTTATATATATCTATATATGTATATGCATAGTTATGTTAAAAAAAAAAGAAGGGACCATGGATAAATGGACACGTGGGTGTCCATTTTCCATAAAAAGAGGACAAGGCGTTCTACAGAAGGAAGAGGAGCGGGAGAGGAGTATTTTTAGTGGCAAATTTCCATTTATTACCAATACTTTTCCTCTCTTCCATTTAATACCCAAACGACCTCCGACCGACCTCAAATTTGAACCGTAGACTCGTCTCATCCTCCTTTTCATTCTAGTAGTGTCCGTTTTGCAAGAAGTGGCTCGGAATAGTGTAGAATTTACATTTTTTAGTTAGTCTAACTCCATTATTTGGCATTGTTCTGACGGGTTACAGGTGACACGGTCGCTTCCTTTGCGTTTCTTATGTTACCAGGAGTCCGTAGTCGCCAACCAAGCATTCGATCTCCACCTATAGAATATTTGGAGAATTTTTTTAGGTAATTTTGGTTTATTTTTGGATTTCATTATCCAGTGTATATTTTGGGTTGTTTGAAGTTATTTTTGTGCTCTACTAATTATTAGGAACATTTTGGTATAATTTTTTTGTCCGGATGTTGTGTTTTCCGGTAAAAATCCGGTGGGACCCGAACTCTGGCGAATGAACAGTGTCGACCAAGATAAATGCATGAAACTATTCTTAATAAATAGTATAAATTATAGCAATCAATTTTCGTAAATGGAGTTTAATTTAATTCTTTATGGATTTTGAGAAATAAATATTGGAAAGGTTGCGGTGGAAATTAGTTAATTTCCATTTAAATTAGTTTAATTGTCAGAGATAATTCTTAAGCCTCAAATTAATTATTTAGGGTGTTCCTAAGTCAATTTCCATGATTCCATTATTTTTATAAATTTTTAGAATTTTTAGGAGTTATTAGGAATTTATTTGATAATTAGTTAAATATATTGTTTATAGAGCATACCGGAGCAGAGGCATCGGGTAATAGGCGAAGTAAGACATGTCAGCGTGCTTGCTCCACCTGTTACTTAATATATTGAAATGTGTGTTAGATTTGCGTATAAAATACAGGTTGGTTAATTATATTTAAAGAGTATGTTTAATTAAAGAATTTATATTTTTAATATTTGAATATCCATGTTGTTGATTTAATATAATTAGCATTAGTAATGCTAATTTTATATTTGACATATTGATGTTAATGATATCATGGATTATAAAGATAAAAGTATTTTATTTCCAGTTTTGATTTTTCCAAGAATTTATTATGCTTTTATGTATGATAAATAATTTTTGGAAAATACTTGTAGAATGGGCTACCTGATGGGTGTTATTAGGATCATGTGCACACAGGTAATGATTTTAGAGTCGAACCCTTATTGAAAAAATTAATTGTGAAGCTCGATTAATACTTAGCTCTCGAGCAATATCTATGGATTATGGATAAATATTATTGGGACCGATGGCTCAGTGGAAGCTTAGCTCTCGGGAACCGCCAGTAAATATTGGAATAAGAGACTGACTGCGGCTGGTAGCTTGGTGGAAGCTTAGCTCTCAGGAACTAGCAGTCATTGGATAAATAAGTGAGCTGAATTGTTTTTTTAGAATTGTGGTTTAGGGTTCTACCACCAATTTCCACTAAAGTTATTATTATTTTGTTATTTTATCTTTCATTATATATTTATTTAAGTAAATGGTATTTGAAAGTTATGTTTTTAAGTTGTTACCAAATGAATATTTGGTTTGTTTATATATGTCCACATTTTAAAAAAGATTTATATCTGGATATGTATATATAAAATTTAATTTATGTGATGAATTAAGGATTTTCTTTAAATGAAATTTTATAATTAATATTTGTAATAAATGTTTTGATAAAGAAATTTTTCAAACTGATATATATTTCTCTATATTAGCTTACTCAGTGAGGTCTGACTCCCCTCAACTATTTTTCTAGGAATTTGGGAGTTTTTAGTTAGTTCACCTCCTCTACGTCGCACTCATTCTTCACCCCTGGTATTATTAAGGTCCTTGTAATGTTATTAATATTTGTGGAATGATTTGTAGCTATTCTAGACACCGTAGTAGTATTGGGGGAATTGTGTTATGTGTTTGTTTTACATTGTAATATGTATTTCTATATACTTGAATTGAAATGTTGGTGACTTGATGATTTTGAAGTTGTGGTGGTTGAGTATATATGTTATTGGGAGTGTATTTGTTCTTTTATAGGTTTTGGTTTTGTCCCTGTATAGGGGAAACTCTACCAGATTTTTCTTAGGATTTTAAAGTTAGTTTTATTTATGTAATAAATTCCTTAGCCTTACTACAGGTTTTGAAAGCTTATTGCTTTCTCATTCTCTAGTGCTAGTCACGTGCCCTTTTAGGTTCAGGTCGTGATAGCTGCAACCACCACCATTGAACTCACCTTATTTTGAGGAGTCTTTTGGTACCAATTTTGCATCTGATCTATGTGGTTTAGGCCCTGATCAGAATTTATCGGTAATTTCCATTTTTTCTCTCCGATCTATTAATTTGGTTGTTGTTTGTTGAGTTTAAGACTACCTTTGAGTTCTATATATTGCTAGGAACATCTTGATATATCTGTTTTGTGAAAGTAACATTTTTCCGGTGAGTCCCAACCGGATTTCGGTGAGGAATAGTGACTAGCCCAAAAAATTCTAATTTTATTTTTAGTAAATAGTATAAATTATGACGATTAATTTCCGTAAGTGGAGCTAGGTCTAATTCCTCATGGCTTTTGAATTAAAAATCTTGAAAGTGTTTTAGTGAAAATTACTCTATTTCCATTTAAATGGTCTCAACTCACTCAAATAAATTCCTTTAGCCTCAAATGTCATATTTAAGATATTTCTAAGTCCATTTTATTAATTCCTTGATTTTAATAATTTTTCTAAAGTTTTGGGGAATTATTATGAATTTATTTGTTACATATAAGCATATTTTTTAAAATAAATAATTATTAATTATGGAGAGTTCAAGAGCGGGAGTCATAGCAATTGGGCAACTAAGGACACAACGGTCGGCACCCTCCACCTGTGAGTTAATTTTATAAAATGTTTGTTGAAGATAATATATAAATGATAATTTTTTTATGTGATAATATTATAATAAAGTTGAATATATAAATTTAATTATGCACATGAATATTACCTGCAAGCATGATTATTTATTTATTTTTTATATATTTTTATATATGAGATAAATATGTTTTGGAGAAATTGGAAGACCGTGCTACCTAGTGGGTTTCACTAGGACCACGAGCGCACTGGTTAAGATTTTGAGTTTGATATATATGTGGATTGGCTCGGTTGAGCTTGTTCTCTCGGGTAGTGTTATGGTTTTGGCTCGGTGGAGCATGATCTCTCAGGAAGTATGTGGATTGGGCTCGGAGGCACATGTTATCTCGGGCAATATTTGAATTTCGCTCGGTGGAGTTTGTTCTCTCAGGCCAGAGTTGAGATGTAACTCATTTGAGCTTGTTCTCTCGGGACATCAATAGTCGATTGAGGTTTAGGGTTCTACCATGATTTCCACTAAAAAATTTTATTTCATTTGAGAAATTTTGTATAAAGAGATTTATAGCTTTTGGGAAGACATTTTATAAAGATAATTTTTAACAAATTAAAAGATTTTTAAATATGTAATTATTTAATGGATTTATTGGTTTTTAAATAAGTGTTTTAAATCCAACATGCATTTTATATTATTAATTCACTCAGTGAAGTCTGACTCCCCTCAATTATATTTTTCAGGATCTTGGGAGTCCACTGTTAGTTCTTCTCTGCACTGAACTCATTCTTCATTGGCTGTTCTTTGTAGGTTATTGTAATGTTAATAATGTTTATGGAATAACTTTAGTTAATCTAGACACCATAGTGGTTTGGACGAATTGTTGGTATTGTATTTGTGTTGGTATTTGTATTACACTATTATATGTATTTTGATATTTTTGAGTTAAGATGTTGGTGACTATGGTGATATTGAAGTATTTGTGGTTGATGCATATTATTGGAAGTGTTATTTGCACTATGCATGTTTTTGGTTTTGTTTGTAGTACAAAGGAAAATCTGCTAGATTTTCTTTAAAATTATAGAGTTGGAAAATGCTTTGTTATGAAATTTTTTTTAAGACTTACTACGGGTTTCGGAAGCATTATGCTTTCCCATTCCCTAATGTCGGTCACTACCCCTCGGGGTTCAGGTCGTGACAATAAGATTTTATTTTTGGTTCTAATTGAAATTTTTTATTTTAAAATTAGATCACATTAGACCTTATCTTAAATTTTTTTTATAACTAAGTCTTATAAGTCAAATAAAAGTTTAATTTTAACGTCTAAGTAGCGAAAAATTATTTAGATTAATATATAAATTGATGAATTTTTCAAAAAAATATATCACTTAATGGTAAATTTTAAAAATTTACTATTGACTGTTATCATTAAATTATGAATAAAATTGAGAAAATTTTCATATGTATATCACTTGATTCTAAAGTTTTTAAAATTTTTAAATAAAAAAATTAAAAATTAAAAGAAGAATTTTAATATTTTTTTTAAATTATTATATAACTTAAAATTTTTTAAAACTTTAGAATTAGGTTATATATATATTTTTATAAATTATTTTATCAATTTTATTTATTAATCTAAATAATTTTTCATTAGTTAGCCATTAAAATTACAATTTTGTATGACTTATAGGACTTAATTGTAAGATTTTTTTAAAATAAGATCCAATATGATCCAATTTTAGAAGAAAAAGTTCCTATTACGAACTAAAAATTTTTTAATGTCCAATGTTAACTTTAAGGTATAGTTGAGGGTTCAATTGCACCCTTTGACCACTAAAAGTATATCCTGAAATAAGCGTCTTGCGATATTAAAATATAGAGTCATTCTATAATACAAACATGTGTATCTATATAAATGCAATTAGAACCGTTAGATTACTACTAATCTAATTATAACCATTGATATATTTTATAGGTATTGGTACACAAAAATGATCAATGGTTATAATTAAATAAAAATAAATCTAATGGTTCTAAATTCATTTGCATAGATACAAATGTTTATACCATAGCAAGAACCTAAAATATAGGGAAAACTACAATCACCACCTCGATCTCTTGAGATTTGGTCAAACCCACTGATATGTCCTTATATTTTTAAAAGTCAACTAATAACCCCCTCACATTCAATTTTATTAACTATTTCTCCTTTTAATAACTAAATATCCTGATGTGGTCCAAGAGCAAGCTTTGGAGTTCTTAGACAAATTGGAAAAAGTTCGGCAGTGGTAGTTTCGTAATTACAGCGAAGTTCCGAGTGTCGGATTTTAGTGATTTCGGTGGCTAATTTGGGTGGAAATGGACCACTGATTCAAAGTCACGAGCTATGCTCGTGATACCCTATGGATTTTGGCCAAATTCGCATGTTTGGGCCTTCGAATTGCTGTTTTTCTATTTTAGTAATTTTACCTATTTTTATTAGGAGTTTATTTAGGGTTTACTTTTGGTATATAAGCTTATTTACACCTTGTTTTGGACGGCTTTGATTTCTAATAAAATTATAGACTTGTTTTTCCCAAATTTCCTAGAATTTGATAGAATCAATAGGGGTTTGAAGGTTGCGAATCGGTATTCCTTAGAATCAACGATTTTTGCAATTATCTACCTTCCACTACATCAGGTGGTATTAGAGCATCGATCCAGAGATCATGCCGCCTAGGAGAAACCAGCGTGTGTAGGAGGTGTATGAGAGGGACATGGAACTATGACTACAGGAGATGATTGACGAACGAATGGATCCAGTAGTCGAACAGTTGACAGATCGGATGGCCACAATTTTGGGTAACCAGAATCATCGCAGGCCACCTGCGGCTGAAGAGGTAAACGAAGAAGAGGAGGAGTATGAGGAAGAGGTACCACACAAGCGACCTAGGGCTGCTGTGGATAATGATCGCAGACGATGGGAGACTGGTATACGCACTGAAATGCCAGAATTCCATGGCAGCCTGCGCCCAGAAGATTTCCTTGATTGGCTTGCTACGGTTGAGGAAATTCTAGATTTCAAGGATGTCCCTAAAAATAAACGTGTGCCCTTAGTGGCAACAAGGCTGCGTGGTAGGGCTACGGCATGGTGGCAGCAACTAAAATTGACAAGAACCAGGATTGGGAAAGAGAAAATTGTTTCCTGGGAAAAGATGAAGAAGCACATGCGTTCAGCCTTTTTACCATACAATTTCCAGAGATTGTTGTACCAAAGATTGCAGAATTTGCGTCAATGCCTGCGTTCAGTTGATGAATACACCACAGAATTCTACCAATTGATAGCCAAGAATGAAATCCAGGAGATAGAGGATCAACTAGTATCGCGCTATAATGGAGGCCTGAATTACAAAATTCAGGATACTGTCAATATGTTTGTTCCAGTTTATGTGTTTGCTGCCCATCAACGGGCTTTGGTGGTGGAGAAGCAGTTGAAATGGAGACCTAATACTGTCATTGAGGGATCAGGAGCAGGCAGTAGCAGTGGAGTAAAAAGGGCGCCAACAAGCAGTGGCAACGTGGGACAGCCTAATAGAACCAGTGGTCTGAAGTGTTTTGGGTGTGTAGAGACTGGGCATCGAAAGTCTGAGTGCAAGAAAACTGCTGCGAAAACATTATTTGTGGACGCAGATGACTATGAAGAAGACAACCTAGAACTAGAAGGTGAACCAGTGTATGATAGAGAAGAGGCAGCTGATGAGGTGCACCTGGAGGGAGATGTGGGAGCTGTCCTAGTGGTCAGGCGTTCTTGCTTTACGCCAAAGGCGAGTACAGAGGAGCATTGGCTACTGATATAATGCAAATATGCATAGCTATTTAGTATAGTTTAGTATCATTTTCATATGAATTTTGTTATGTTTATGTGTTATTTGATTATGTATTTGTTATTTTTACTTCTAAGTGTTTTTATTTGTTGTTTGTGTGTTT